>JAKCPI010013688.1:0-29444 GCA_023213315.1 Euborellia annulipes
TAGGAAAAAGTTAAATTTTTTTTTTCAGTTTTTTCGATTTTCTCAAGGAAATTCATTCAAACGGTTTTCATTAAAATTCATAAATTATTTAATTATTTTTTATATGCCCATATCAGTAAAATTTTTCGTGAAAATTGTTTAAAATACACTTTACTGATGTATTTCAAATTTTTACTTATGAAATGCAAGTGGTCAAGTTTGGAAATAAGGTGCTATGGGGAAGCACGAAATATATCTCGACACAAAATCTGGTGCGACCAGCAACAGATTCAGAGATTTTTTATTGTTAAGATTTATCATTTATCATTATCATTACTATATATAAAGCGCTAGCCACTGACTTCCTGTGTGTGGTGGTATTGGGTGATTCTTTTTTACAAACCGAACACTTTCTGACCGACATGTTTTTGATTTGGATGAAATTTTTTTTACGGGTTTCTATATGAAAAAAAGAGATTAACCATCCGCAAGTGATTTTCTTTTTTCTTTAATATTTTGGGAAATATCGAGTGGCCGAAAATGTTAAAATTTGATGATTTTCTGCTTAGACACTCACTTTTAAAAATTCATAACTCTGGTTCTATTTGAGCTAGAAAAAACTTTTTACCATTATAAAGCTAAAAGAGTGAACTTTAAGAAAAAAAATTGTTCCCCCAAAATTTATTAAAGATTTCACATTGTTATCAACAATTGAAATCTTAAAATCGATTTTTAACAATGGGGCCCCAACTGTATTGCATTTTTATTATAATCATCGCATTCTACGTCAAATTTTATGCCGATAACAGTTTTTTATTCGATGGAGAATCAATTAGTACTATTGACAAAAAAAAATCCCCGCCAAGTGCTCTCATGCGGTAAAATGACGTCATATCAAAAATAAGAAAAAAAAGAGTCCGGGGGCATTGAACCACTCTTTCCAAAACTATATTTAGATTTAATGTAGCTTTTATGGTCATAGCTATCCGTATTTCCATAATTATTATCCCTCTTAAGACAGAAGGAGTTATTCAAGCCGATAAACTTTCTCGTGCAAAGATTTTTTCTTGCCCTAGAGCATGAACGAAAAAGTTTATCGGCTTGAATAACCCTCTGTCTTAAGAGGTATAATTATGGGAAATATACGGTTAGAAAGAATGAGTTTTCAGCTAAAGATTTCACCATTTATTTTTTTCCTACCATTTTATTTTACCGTGCTGCGGTAAATTCTAATTTGAAAGTTTAAACCCCTGTAGATTCCGAACGGCTAATCAGATCAGACTAAATGAGGTGGCATTTGGTGTAGAAAGAAAACCTCTAATAGAATAAGTAAAAAATCCCGAGTAATAAACTCCAAAATTAGTTTTTTTTTTCTCGAAAAACATCATTTTTTAGGCAAAAAAATATCGAAAATAGTCCCTACTTGTGCAACGGATAGCTACTTGACCATAAAAGCTACATTAAATCTAAATATAGTTTTGGAAAGAGTGGTTCAATGCCCTCGGACCTTTTTTTTCTTATTTTTGATATGACGTCATTTTACCGCATGAGAGTACTTGGCGGGATTTTTTTTTTCAATAGTACTAATTGATTCTCCATCGATTAAAAAACCGTTATCAGCTATAAAATTTGACGTAGAATGCGATGGTCATAATAAAAGGTAATACATTTGGGGCCCCATTGTTAAAAATCGATTTAAAGATTTCAATTGTTGATAACAATGTGAAATCTTTAATAAATTTTGGTGGAACAATTTTTTTCTTAAAGTTCACTCTTTTAGCTTTATAATGGTAAAAAAGTTTTTTTCTAGCTCAAATAGAAACCAGAGTTATGAATTTTTAAAAGTGAGTGTCTAAGCAGAAAATCATCAAATTTTAACATTTTCGACCCTCGATATTTCCCAAAATATTAAAAGAAAAAAGAAAATCCTCGCGGATGGCTATCTTTTTTTTTCGTTATAGAACCCGTAAAAAATTTCATCCAAATCAAAAAACATGTCGGTCAGAAAGTGTTCGGTTTGTAAAAAGAATCACCCATATGCCTGTCAGGGCACTGATTGGCCAGAGAAAAAGAAAGTGGATTTAGAGAGGGAAATTTAAAATTTCCAAATAGTGGGTAGTAATAGATTTGATGCATTTGTTCGCCGTAGGATAAGGGGGTCCAGGGGCGTAGCCCCCAGGCAATTACTCCATCAAGATGAAATAAATTTTTTCTTCCAACTCAATATATAAATCCACAACTAGAAAATTAAATTTATATGATTCTTTTTTTTTATTCTTTTACATTATTCCAAAAGATTTTTTGTTTATAGTGAAAATTATTTTGAATATAATAATTTTATTTTGGCAAGAAACTTAAAAAATACGTCGACAGAAATTTTAATACAAAAAGTTTTTTTGAAAAGATAAGACATTTATTAGAATATATCTTTCAAAAGTTTGTCAAATGTTTTTATTTAAATAATAATAATAATAATAATTTTATATTCTTTTCTCGTTGTAAAACTATGAAAAAAAATATACAAAATGTTTAACACGTGACTAAAGTATTAAATATTATTGTTGTAGTTGTTTTAAATAAAAAAAAAAGATATAACCTCGTTTCGCCCATTCCTCACAAAACTTGGTGAATTTTTATTATGAATGAAGAAAAATAATATAACTTCCAACAGATTATTAATATAATTTATTTCTTTTATGGTTAAGCTATTTTGATTAAATTATTGTACAATATATTCAAAGACAAACAAAATCCTTAAACTTTTTAACTTGAACCATCCCAAAAATTTTTATAATTTTTTATCTTTTTTCCATGCGATTAAAATACTGTCTATTGTTTAATTAATTGTTTATGAAAGAATGCAACCAATTAACTTATTCTGAGATACAATAAAAAAAATACTATTGATTAATTTGCATGCAAAACGTCTGTAATTTATCTTCTTAACAGGTGAAATAAGATAAATCATTTTATATAGCTATATACAGATATATATCTTGATATTTATTTACCGAATGAAAAATGATTTCGAGCTTAAAACATTGAAATCTTCAAAAAGCCCTTTTATCGTAATGATATTCAACAAAAATAAAAAACAAATAAGGACAATTTCAATCTTTTTTTTTTTTTTTTTTTTTTTGCAAATTCTAATTTGAGAGGAAGCGAAGCGCAAAGGAGAGAAAAAAGCCTGCAGGCGATCAAATAAAGGATCGGTTCAAATACCTTTTGAAAAAAAAAAACTCGGCCAAATTTCCAAGATGAAGAGAAAGAAGGAAAAATCATTTGAGGTTTACCTGAAACAAATAAATATTTTATTAATCCATTTCTATCTACTATTATTAGACAAGCAATTCTTATATGTATATTTATTTATATTGAGTGGTAACATCCATTTTAATTAAATAGTTATTCCCAAGCACACGTATTCCGAATTGCCACTAAATTATAAAAGAATATACATTTAAAGAGCATCTAAAAAATAGATTTATGAATTTAAAAAAATCGTTGGAGCGAATTTTGAGAAAATTGAAATAAACTGAAAAATTACCATCAGTAAAGTACTGGTACTTTTTGACTAATTTTGTTCAAAAGCTTGTGTCACGTCCCAGAGGGGTGCCTAACTTAAATATAAAATTACAACCTCATAGCTCTTTTCGTTATTGAGAAATTTTGTACACAGACACACAGACAGACCATGTCGCGAAAACCACTTTTTTGGATTCAGGGGACTTCAAAACTTGTATAACCATCAAAATCTCGACATCGAATTTTCGCCATGAAACCAATACTTTCTCTCTCTATATATTAACATAGATAGAGGTAAGAGAAAGTAAAAAATCTTCAAATAAAATTTATAAACATGGGAAAATATTTATGTGTTCAATTTTAAGCATGAAGGAATTGAGCTACTAGGAAATTTTATATTTAAATTAAGCGCCCCCCCCCCCCCCCCCCCCCCTGGAGGGTGAAAATAAGCTTTTAAACAAAATCCGCCAAAAAGTTCCAGTACTTTACTGATGCTACTTTTTCAATTTTTTTTCCGATTTTCTCAAAATGCGCTCCCGCGAAATTGTTTTAAAAAAAATCAAAAATCAATTATTTTTTAGATGCTCTTTAGAGGAGGCTATGCCGGCTAAGCTTAGGATTACGGAGTCCGAAGTCTCAACACCACTCGGGTTCGGATCCAGCTTGCCGCAAATAATTCAACCATCCTGCCGAAGTCTCCTCTTAGGGTAGGTAGGGGGATAGCCCCACCGTGGTATCACAAAGGGCCTAATTGGCCTAAGTGTGTTCCCTCTCTGGGAACGGCCACTTCAACCTAACCTAACCTAGATGCTCTTTCAAAAGTATATTCTCATTTCGCTCTCAAAATTGTTTGAAGCATACTTTACTCTTTTTTTTTTCCTTTTTTTTAAACATTCACATTTTTTTTTCTCATTCACACTAACACTCACATATACATTCACACAGTCTTTTCGGCCATATAAGAGACGATAACCGTTATATATGATAATATCTATTGGGAGTCCAGGCATTTCTATTTAAGTACTTTACTCTTGTACTTCATAGGAAAGATAGGATAGTTGCCATTGTAACAAAATATAAATATTTTCCCATGTTTATAAATTTTATTTACATCTTGAATTTTAATATATCGGTGGAAACTAAATATATGTCAACACAAAAAAATCTTGTGCAACCAGTCACACCAGATTTTTTAAAACTGATTATTTTTACCCATTCAATATATGAGGAAATTATTTGTAGAGTTTTTCTTTCAATCCCATTTTTGAACTTTAAACTATTTCAATTCTTGATTAAATCTAGCCGAATTCGTTAAATTAAAAACTATTTTATTCGTCTAATTTGGTGGAAACTAGTCGACTACTTAATAAAAGCCTGCTTCTTTTATTAGAAAAAAAAAAATTATTACGATAAAAAAAAAAAAAGAGAGAAACGTTTGCGGAGAGGATTTGGTCGTCCCTGAGTAAAGACGAAAAAGGTTTTAAATAAATCCTTCGTGAAGCTAATTGTTTTTCTTTCGGCCGTTATTAGAAAATCCGAAGAGAGCGAGTTCAATTTACACAAACAATGAGATTTACTTACATTCTTCCGGTCTATCTTTCTTTCGAACAATAAAATTCGAAAAAAAATTTCTTGTATAAACAAAATTTCTTATCTTTTTTTTTTTTTTTAATTAATTAAAGAATGAAAATTAGTTTTTATGACGCCTAAATTGCGTCTTATAGGAAAATCTCTTGAATCTTTTTTTTATCTAGCTGAAGCAATTTAATTTAAAATAGACCCTACTATTATATTATTAACCCTTTGCACTTTTATTTATATGCCTTTGGGAAATGTCACGAAATAATTTTAAACTAAATAATAAAAATAAATTTCATTTTACTTCTCTTACCTATATATGTAATATACAAGTGTTAAGCCCGCCTTCGGCCGTAGACGAGCAATTGCGAAATTTTAAAGTCTTGAAGTTTTGAATTTCCCTCTTTAACTCCACTTACTTTTTCTCTGGTCAATAAGCGTCTTGACAGGCACATACACACAGGAAGTCAGTGACTAGCGCATATATATATATATAAACAATACTTTCTCTATATATTTCATATATGGGATAAGAGAAAGTAAAATGATACTGTAGGCCTTTATAAAGAGAGTATTGTATTCATATCAAAAATTGGATGTCGAAGTTTTGATGGATATACATAAATACATGTTGTCCTGAGTCCAAAAAAGTGGGTTCCGCAAAATGATGTCTGTCTGAGTGTGATGATTTAAAGAATCAAAGAAATGAGCTTCGAGGTTGAAATTTTATATTTATCAAAAACATATAACCAAATTTTTCATAATTACTTCATGGACTAACACATGATATATATAATCTTTATATTTAGGTTATGTACACTTCCAGATAATTAAAATAAGCTTTTTGAACAAAAAGTAGAGGAAAGTACCCAAATTCGGACCCCCATTTTGTTTTTATAGTATAAAGTATATAAATTATTGAAAAAAACCTGTTTTAAAGATATGTAATATTTACTTTACTATGTGATGTACTATTGGTAATTTATTTATGGCAAATATATATGTATAAATTACAGGGGTAACAATTTTTTAAAAAACTTACACTTTGGTGATTTTCAAAAAGGTTGCCTAAACTGGACCCCTGGGTAAAATGACCAAAAACTTAATTTACTGAACTAGGAAAGGGAATAAATCTGAAAAACAATTATAGAACGGTTTGACAAAAAATATATTTTTTTATTTTAACATTTTTTAATGTAAAAATTGAAAATGTGATTGAAAAAAAAAAAATAAAAATAAATGTGAAAATTGAAAAAAAGGAATGTTGAAAATGTGAAAAGTCAAGGTAAATACTTCAACATTGGGTTTTATAAGGGGTAGAAGTTTACATAAAAGTTTTACATAAAACATCACACATTATGTAGGGGGTCCAGTTTAGGCAACTGTTGGGGGTCCGTTTTAGGCACCTCACTTCTGCATTTTCAAAACGCCATATTTGATAAAAAAACATCACATTGGAAATAATTACATGGTCAAATGATTCCTTCAACATTACCATTTAAGAATATATAAGGGTTGGAAGGCTTACCTGTCACTTATAGCGTCCAATCAAAAAAAACTGAGCACTCACAAAAACTTTTTTAATTTTGCCAAAACACGTAATGACTAACTGTCAAGTAAACAACTAGAGCAGGTGACGTTAGGGCACTTCTACTTTGTGGTGGAATCTTGCACTAGTATTTACACTGTCTTTCGCTAAGTTTCAGCACTAAACAGAGACAATAACCATGGGGGTCCACATTAGGGCAGGGGTCCGTATTTGGGTACTTTCCTCTACTAATAGTTTACTGAAGAACTTTTTTCAGTTTTTTCTTTTTTTTTTTTTTTCTCAAAATTGGCTCTAAAGATTTTGGTTAAAGTTCATAAATCAATTATTTTATAGACACTCTTTAAAAAGTATATGAGTAAAATTTTTGATGTTGTTTGAAGTACAATTTACTAATGTATTTCAGATTTTTCAAATTCATTTTCCGGCTCTTCCTTCCATAGAACAAATGTTAAAATCCCTATGGGAATTATTTTCGATTCAAAAGGTCTCTTTTGGAACCTTTTACCCATTTAAAAAAAATTTTTTTCCAATTCCTATGAAATGTATTTATTTAGGGTTCTCTATTGTGCTTATACAGGACCATCCTCAGTGCATATATGAATTTTTTGAAAGAGATTGTCAAAATTATAAAATAATTGGGAAATATTGAGCGCCTGGGCTTCGTGTCTGGACGTCCGTCGTCAGTTTTTTTACTTTAATAAATAATTTTTTTTTAAAAAAGGACTCATTTCACCTCCTAGCCTGATCCGTGTCAGTCTAATTAAAATTTAATTCGCACATATTGAAAACAGCCTGTCATCTTGACAATCCTCACCACCAAAACGTTTTTATTATTTTTATAATATGTTTAGTATGTAGGATATCAAATATTCAAAAATATTTGAAATTGTTTTTTCCTCTTTTAAAAAGAATTTTCTTATTATACCAACATTCATTATTGCAGAAAAATGCTTGGAATGTATAATAAAACTAATGGAATAATAATTCCATAAACCCCGGATCTGCACTAATTCTCTTAATAAAATTTCTATCCTTACATAGAATGTTTAATTCAAATACATAATTAATGGTATTATTTAATCACTGTAATGACTCATAAAATGGAATGTATCGACATTATTGGCAAGAGGTTTTAATGAATCTACAACATCAAGATTTCTAATGACAAATTGGGGATGAGAAGGTGATAAATATTTGAAGCCATTTGAGTTCCTTGAACCTCTTCGAAGAGCCTCATATTTGATCAATATTAAACAAGCCTCCTGTAATTAAAAATTAATTGAAGCATTGAAGTAAAATTATAATTGAATTAATTAAACGTAAAATGAAGCAGAATACAATATAAAATTTAAATTTTCTTCTATCTCTAATAATTTTTATTATTTTGATTATATAATTATAATTAATTGACTTTAATTTTTCATAAGGAGAGATAAAACACAATTCTTTCTGATTGTAAAATTCAGGATTTTTGAACCATTTAAAAGAGGCCTTCATTTAAATCCGTTCAGTAGTTTCGGAGTCTACGGTACAAACAGAATGACAGACTTTCTCTTTTATATAATGCTGTAAATATAGATTAATAAAATAGCGAATGTACAAGCTTGTTCGTTTTTATATCTCTCTCTGTTTCATCAACGCGCCAATAGAATTTTGAAATTAAATTTTACACAATTTTCAAAGTTAAATTTCAAGAAAAAAAATCTGGTGGGACTGGTTGCACAGCACACAACTTCCTCTTACCTTCGGTAATTGAAAGTTGTTTGTGCTTGTCACATAAGATTTTTTTGTGACGATATACATTTAGTTTCCGCCGTTAGGCCTATATGTATTATAATTCAAGATGTAAAATTTTTTGATTTAGGATTGGAACAACCGATCAAATCAATGACACTAAACACTCCTGACGATTGAATCCCTCTTGCTTTAGGTTTCTTACTGCTTCAAATTGCAGGATCTCTACAGATGCCAGGCATTTTGGATACAAAAATCTATTCTCTAAAGAAAGAAAGAATTGCCCACCACCATTTCTTCGAACGAATACCTATGTTGCCGATAAACGGCGTTGTTTTCATCGAAACAATCAGTGCCGTCCATATTTTTATTATACATATCAACCAGTAGTTGGTGCTCGACTTTTTTTTTCAATTTGAATCAGTAAGAAACCCAAAACAAGAGGGATTCAATCGTTAGGAGTGTTTAGCGTCAATGGTTTGATAGGTTGTTCCAATCCTAAATCCAAAAACAAAAATACCTTTACCCTCTAAATAAATAAAAATAATAATATAGGCCTAATAATAATAATGTTTTTTATCCATGTGTATTTTCTTTGTAATCCGCAAGTCGAAAGTTTGGACCAATTCCACTTTTTTCCTCTTCGCTACGTAGTGTTTAGGCGTGGAAAGTAATGAGCATTTTGATATCCCATGTGCCCGGTGGTGCGTTTTCGCACCATTTAAAAAGATGGACCTATATCTCTAAAACTTAGAAATTGACAGAATAGCTAACTATTGGATATCATTTAGTAACTCTCTAAAAAAGATAAGAAACACCTTTTATTTCAATATGAGCGAATTATAAAGTAGAAATTTAATCTTTTCTTCGAGAAGTCGATGAAATTTCAGAAGTGAAAATTAGTGACAACTTTAGACAAACCCTGTGACCTTCTATTAAACTTTGACAAGTGAATGAGTGAATTTCCATGGAGAATAGAGTCTTGGCTTTTATATAAAATAAACACCAATAATGTGTTTCAAGTACTTTTTTAGAAAAATAAGATTTTATAATAATATACGAAATGGTGCGTTTTCGCACCACCGGGATTATATGGGTTAAGAGATTTAATTAATTGGCTTTAATTTTTTCATAGAACCCGATGCTTTCCAATGGGTGAATTTTTTTGAGGGGTTTTACTGTGGAAAACAATCGCAGGTAGGGATGAAACGATACGAGTAAATACAAGTACTTACTCGATACTTTTCTTTCGATACCAAGTACTTTTGGAATCGAGTACCAAGTAAGTATCGGTCAAAAATACTCGTATGGATACTCGGTCCTCGTACGCGATGATTTATTTTAATTTTTATTATTGCAGTGTTCAATAGGGAAACATCTTGAAAAATTATTAGTACAAGTATATAGTACCTCTGAAACTGAAACTTTCTTAATCGTATTTTTTTTTTTTTTTTTTTAATCTTTAATTTAATTTCGATTTGCCGACGTTTCGGTCTCCGATCACGACCTTCATCAGGACGAATGTAGTCAATTATACACAATCTTAGGTATTTTATTATTCATTGCAATTATATACAATTTTCTTTTACTTTGATATTTACAAAAATATGATATATTTGCTACTCGGAGGTCTCCGATGATGAAGGTCGTGATTGGCGACCGAAACGTAGGTAAATTGAAATAAAATAAAATAATTTTTTATTTAATCTCCTGGCTGCAACATCCCTGGGAATCTTGATTGTTTTTTTTTTTTTCTGTTCTATTCGATATGCTACTATATACTAAATGTTTTTTTATTATATCAATAAATATAATATCAGTACTTATTATTGTTTTTGCTTATCTTTAATTGTAAGAAAAAATTGACCGATACGAGTAATTATCGATACTTTTCAATCGATGCCGAGTAGGTACTCGATACTTTGCGACCGATACGAGTATCGATACCTCAGTGGTATCTTTTCATCCCTAATCGCAGGTTTATTTTCTCCATTCACTTTAACTTTAGAAAGGATGCTGGAAGAGGGCGTCGGTCCAGGGCCGTATTTTTAAATAGGCTAAAAAGGCTGCACTCTAAAGCTGCAACAAATTCAGGGGCGGCAGATTGATCATTTATTCAAAAGATAAAATGAAGTATTTCAGACGTTAATAAAATTTCCCGTGCGAATTTAAAAAATAGATATATTGTATAATGTATGGCTGTAAAGTAGATTTTGAAGAGAGAAAAAAAAGAAAATGCAGCCAAAGTTTCTTTATTGAGATCAGCCCACGGCCAACGTTTCGGTTCTAGGTTTGGGACATCATCACAGCCCCAACTCTGATGATGGTTCAAAAATAAGACCGAAACGTTGCCCGTGGGTTAATCTCAATAAAGAAACTTTGGCTGCATTTTCTTTTTGTTTTTTCTCTCTTCAAGTATACAACAATTGTATTAAGCAAATATGTGAATAAGGCGTTTGCGGAACGATATAAGTGTTAATTTTTGTTGGAAAAAGTCGCGAATAATGTGAGATGGCACAAGTTGTTTGCCCACAAATATGATATTCCTGTCATGAAATTCGACACAGCTTTTGTGCCAACATAAGAATGGCTCACAGGATGAATCGGCAACAAATTTTTTGAAGGGTAAATTGAAAAAATAAAAAACAAATTCATTAATAATAAATAATAATTTAATTCAACAAACAACCTAATTTACATTTATATATATATATAAGTTAAAAAATTAGTAAATTTATCTGATCTAATGAATATTTTAACAATTTCGGGTTCTCAGCAATTGCTATCATATATATGCCATCTATCACCAGATAGTTTTATTATTTTTTTATTAAGCATTTTATACTTTAGTAAAAAAATGAGCAAATGATGGGCTGAAAGGGCAAGAATTTCAGCTTTTCTTTTGTTTTTTTTTTTTATACAAGATGAACCAAAAATATGATGGAAATATTAATTACTCCACTAATATTCTAATTCTTAAATGATTAAGACATAGCAATTTACAAATTTATTTAAGCACTGCTTGGCATTGCTTAAGGGGCTTCAGAAGATAAAGCTGTTTGCATGTTTTGCCAAAAGATGGCGCTAAGGGTCTTGAGGAGTGGGGCAAGAACACAACTCTTATGAAAATTTACCAACAGATGGCAGGATGATAGCTATATTTAATCCCATGCATTTTTGTTCATCTTTTAATAATGAATAGTTTATAAATATTATACTATAAACAGGAGGGTCAAACTCGGTTTGTTTACGCTTTTCCATTCCAAGGGAGTGACGTCATGGAGCTCCTTTTTTTGTAAAAGATCTTTTCGGAACATACAGTATTATTAATAAAGCTGAATAAATACCAGGGTCTAAATTAATTTAGTTAGAAACTATATAATTTGCAAACAAAACAAAATGAATGTAAACTAGGTTATGTGCAACAATCAACATCGCTGCCACATAGAAAAATACAAGCAAGGAGGAACTTCATGACGTGGACCAATCAAAAACTGTGACTGGAAAATTGTTTGTTTACTAGTTTCTGGCCAACCTTTGTATTTTAAAGACCTTGACTATTAAATATAGGCTTATAGGTTATCTAATAATGGCGGCTGTTAGACTATCCTGCCATCTTTTGCAAGAGTGCTCAACTATTAAGTCTTTTTTTTTTTTTAATACCAAAATTTATTTAATTATTATAGGTTGGATATTGATAATTTTTACATTTTTAGATTTAAACAAAAATTACGAATTTTCATAATAAAATATTATTTTGCATTTTCTATAAATATAAAAAAATAATTTTAATTATTGGGACATCGAGCTATAATTTGTTTAATGACTTATTAAAAAATTATCGTAATTAATTTTTTTTTGTGGCCCTCGGGGCATGGCGTAGAGGTTAGCGTGCTAACCTCATATACCAAACGTCGCGGGTTCGGACCCCAGGCAGTCCGATGATTTTATTTAAGCCAATTGGATACCAAATAGCTTAAATAAGAATGCCTGGACCCCATATATGTATATTAATTTAATAACGGATATCGTAAAAAGTCTTATATGGCCTGAGTTGCCGAAAAGACTGTGTGAAGTGTGTGTGAGTGCGAGTGTGAATGAGAAAAAAAGTGTGAGTGTTTTTTATAAAAAAAAAAAATTTTTTTTGTTATCAAGCAAATACAAAAAAAAAACAATCTGTCCCAATAATTTTTAATTTTTTTTAAATTTAAAAATGAATTTATTGTTATTATTAATCACATATTAATTAAGAAATTTTTAAAATAAGCTTAGATGATTTATCTAAAAACCATCTGTCAAATTAGTTCAGCATTCTTGCAATAGATGGCAGGCTAGTCTAACAGCCGATATAATATTAGCCTATATTTATATATTTTTATGCTTTTATAAAAGATACATAATTCAATTTATAAAGTATTTATTGTTACAAGATCAATGAAAATCAACCAAATGCATTAAATATTATTAGCTATCATTCTGACATCTCTTGGCGAATTTTTGAATTACTTGATTTTTTGGGCATACTTGTTATGACACACAACGCCATCTTATCGGGAAAAACATGCGTAACACCTTCGCTCCCTTAACAGATCTCAGTGGCTGTTCCTTATTCCTCTTGCCACGTCCGCCGACTTGATCTTAATGTAAATAATTTAAATTGTAACCTTATAATTCAATATAAATTCAATCATAAATGGATTAGTGGAGTAATTAATTGTTTTTTTCTAGAATATAATATTATTGAGAGAGAAGAAAAAGCAAAGATCATTTTAATTAATTCATTCATTACTAACACAGCTGCGTTTTGGTTCTATAGAATGTCATCTTCAGTCTATAAGCCAGAAAATTACAAATATTATATCTACTATAAACATGAATGGCTCAACTTTGTTCCATAGTAAATCCTCTTCAAAAAAAAATCCTGCTTAATAAATTTCAATTTTGAAAAATGTCTTTTTGCTTGAAATCGTTTACCGGAACAAAGTTATTCTAAATTGTCTAAAGATCAGGACCAAAAGGTAGATTTAAAAAAAAATCTTGCTATTTCTTTTTTTTATTTTCTTCATTCTTTTGACTCACCCTGTATAAAAATAATCCATTAAAAAAAAAAAATAAATAAATCAAACATTGACTAAAGCTACTCCTAGATCAAATATAAAAATATATAATTATCTTTTTAAAGAAGCATGAAAATAGCGATTAGGATTAGATTTCTTTTAAAAAAAAATCAATTTTTGGACTTAATATATATATATCACGATTATTTTCTTTTTTTTACTTATAAAATAAAAAAAAAAAAAATAACACATCACACTTAAAAATAATTTAGTTATTTGAAGAAAGTGTTACAAAAATTAGTTTTTTTTTTAAATTAAAACTTAATAATATTGTTAAGCAGATAAAACCTCGATTAGCACGCATTTTTGCACGACTAATATAAAAAATGGAGGGTCCAGATCAACCCCCCCCCCCCTTTCCGAATAACGGCTCTGAATTGGGATATAACAAAACTCTCTCAACTAGAGTGGGGGACGGCGTTTAATTTATATTCACAAAACAATGGGTCGTTTTGATAACTTACCTACCCCAACATTAAAATAGCCTCCTATGGGGAAATACATGGTGTGTGTCCTTCAGCATTAAAATAGCTTCAGCATTAAAATAGCTGAAGGACAAACACCATGTATTTCCCATAGGGAGGCTATTTAATGTTGGGGTAGATAAAACGACCCATATATATATAACCGGGATTCGCAGGAACTTTGCAGATTAAATTTAAAAAAATCTTTTATTTAATTTTTATTCGCCGCCGTTTCGGTCTTCAATCACGACCCTTCATCAGGGCAAATATTGTCAATTATACAAAATCTTAGGTATTTTAATTAATGTTCATTGCAATCAAATACAATTTCTTTTTACTTTGAATGAACATTAAAATACCTAAGAATTTGTATAATTGACAATATTTGCATTGATGAAGGTCATGATTGACAACCGAAATGTTGGCGAATAAAAATTAAATAAAAGATTATTTTTTTTTTTCAATTTCTGGCTGCTAAGTTCCTGCGAATTCTGATTAAAGCCATAAAACATTAAATTCTTAAATATATAGGGAGCGTACAAGTATTACGTAACGCAATTTGTGGGGAGGGGGGGTCTCGTAAAACGTTACCATGCGTTACAAAGGGGGGAGGGAGGGGGGGGGGGGGGGGGTTGAACAACGCGGTTACGTAACTGGTATTTTAGTGACTTTCAAAAAATTCAACCTCGAGTCCAAAAAAAGATTTTTAAAATTATTTCTCTGCCTGTGTGTGTCTGTGAACACGATTAGTTAAAAATCTGGTGTGAATGGCGCACAACACACAACTTTCTCTTACCTTCGGTAATCGAAAGTTGTGTTCTGTGCTTGTCACACCAGATTTTTTGTGTGGACATGTATTTAGTTTCCGACAGTAGGGTACAATTGAATTCAAGATGTAAAATTTATAAGTATGGCAAAATGTTTATATTTTGATACCATGGCAACCATTTCTCCTATCTTTTCTATGGAGTACAAGAGTAAAGTGGTCTTCAGAAGATTTCAATTGCAAAATGAGAATATACATTTTAAAGAGAATCTAAAAATTAATTGATTTTTGAATTTTAAAAAAAATCGTTGGAGCAAATTTTGAGAAAATCGAAAAAACTGAAAAAGTACATCAGTAAAGTACTAGTACTCTTTGGCCGATTTTGATTAAAAAGCTTATTTTTCCGGTCCCGGGGGTGTTTAACTTATATATAAAATTTCAACCTCTTAGCTCAATTCCTTCATGCTTAAAATTGAACACACACACACACACACACACACAGACAGACCATGTCGCGAAAACCACTTTTTTTGGATTCAGGGGACCTCAAAACGTGTATATCCATCAAAATCTTGACATCGAATTTTTGACATGAATCCAATACTTTCTCTCTCTATATATATTAACATATATATATAGAGGTAAGAGAAAGTAAAAAAGCATCAACTGGAAGGAGTTCAAAAATTGTATAACATTTTTGTCATGCTAGGAGAAGTTATACAAAGTTTTTAATTCTTTCACTTTTGAATACTCAAATAGTTTTCTAAAAAGACCCCCCCCCTCCCCCCCGCCTTTTCAATTTTGAAAAAACAAGAAAAGACCCCAAATTTTTAAAAATATCATAAGCAATTTAAAAGTAAAGAATAATCGAGGTTTTAATTTCAAAAATAATTAGTTTAGATACAGTCAAAAATGGAATTTCCTCCTTTTTACAATTCAGTGCTGTCTAATTCTTGTTTGTATGAAAATATACTGTACGAGTTTCAAATTCATGTTAAGTACAATAAGCCGATGCTCTCAATCAAGAAGGATCTCATTTTTTTCTTCTAGGAAATACAATATAATTTTTTGAATGTGTTGAATGTATATATATATATATATATATTGTCGAGGTGTGATTAACAGAATTGTTCGATTATAAAATATAAAATAAAATTTATTCTAATGGCGATCGATTTCGTCTTACCGTAAATATCATTAGGAAAACAATATTTGGATATATAATTTTTGTTTGCTTTTAACATCCTAAATGTCACATATACAGAAATAATCCCAACAGTCAAGAAGTTTTGAGAATACAACAAACAAAAAATTATTTAAAATAATTATAGATTTATTCCGTGAATTCTGGATCTTTTTATCGAGATTTTTTTTAATTTTTCACTCGACTGCCGAGGACTTGCTGAATTCATAGTAAAGAAGGGATTGCAACCAGGAGACATTAACCGAGTATCCGCCGTGCTTCACTGCATCGACTGTTGCGCCAACAAAAAATAATTTGTTGTCGGGGAACGTTGGCCCAAGGGCTGGGGCACGTTGGCCCAAGGGCTGGTGCACGTTGGCCCAAGGGCTGATGCATATTGGCCCAAGGGCTGGTGCACGTTGGCCCAAGGGCTGGTGCATGTTGGCCCGTGTACCATTTTATTATATTTATATGAATTAAAATTCAAGAAAATAAATTACTTTTAACACAGTTTATTTTAAATTTTAATTGAATTATTGCCCTGATTGGCATTTTATTTTCTTTTACTTCTAAAATTGCCTCTATCAGAAACTTTCTCCCCTTTCAATTTTTCTTTTATAATTACGAACCCCATTATAACCGTGGTCCAGTGTTTAGAGACAACACAAAACACTGCAGACAGCTTTCTTGGACTTGGCAAGATGGCAATAGAGAATTTTAGTAAGGATCTCAACTTTCCTCTCCCGACAGGGGCGTATATAAGGGGGGCCGAGGGGGCTAAATGCATATAGACCTGTAGCGACTCAATTAAAAGAAATGTAGTTCCGGTTTTATAAAAAACGAACAGTATAGAGATTCATACTTTTGGTTAATTAATTATTATTAAAATAAATATGTTTTTTTTATATACAGTAGATCACGTGTCATCGCAATGGTTTCCTGGAAATGACTGTTTGTTAAAAAACTGTTTATAAATATGTTATGTTTTCAAAATATAAATATATTCAATTTCTCTTTCAAATAAAAAGTTCGTTTTTTATAAAACCGGAACTACATTTCTTTTAATTGAGTCGCTACTGAAAGAGAAATTGAATATATTTATATTTTGAAAACATAAAATATTTATAAACAGTCATTTCCAGGAAACCATTGCGATGACACGTGATCTACTGTATATAAAAAAACATATTTATTTTAATAATAATTAATTAACCAAAAGTATGAATCTCTATAGACCTATAGGGATATAGAGACAATAATGGGTCTCGCCCCCCCCCCCCCAAATGTTTGCTCAGCTCGGCCCCACAGCATGTGGGAAAAATTTTGCTTCTCTAAAAAAAAAGGTAAAATATTTTTACGGATGGGAAAAAATTTTGGTTCCGCAAAAGAGGAAATGTTCCGCGAAATCAAAATTTTTCACAGGGCGGAAAACTTTGGTTCCGCGAAAAACAAAATTTTTCGCAGAAACAGAACAGCCCCCCCCCTCCCCGAAAAAATTTCTATATACGCCCCTGTCTCCCGACGTTCAATTTATAATCTTTTGGAAAAAAAAAGTCTTAAATGAAAACACTTCATTTCTTCCTCAACCACGCATATTCAGAGAACTAGCGCCTTTTAGAAAAAAAAATAAGAACCTATTGCCTAAAAGATATATATACCTGATTGCTAAAATTCAATGCTACTAAATTTGATACCATAAAATTGACAATAATCCTAGCTAGTGGAAACCCAGCTTAACAATTTCATACAATTGGAAAAAAGTCAAGATTTCGATGGAAATACACGTTTTGAAATCTCGAGTCCAAAAAAGTGAACAAAATATCTCAAGAACGAAAAGAGCTACGAGGTTGAAATTTTATATTTAAGTTAGACACCTTCCTGAGACGTGACACGAAGCTTTTGAACAAAATCGGCCAAAGAGTACTAATACTTTATTGATGTACTTTTTAAAGTTTTTCGCTCCAACGATTTAAAAATCAATTATTTTTAGACGCTCTTTAAAATGAATATTCTCTTGAAGCACGTTTTATTCTTGTAATTACCAAAAATAAGAGAAAGTTGTGTGGTGTGCGATCAGTCACACCAGATTTTTTTATATAAAAAAATTATGATGAAATCGATCGTCAATAGAATACATTTTAATACAATTCTGTTGTTTTTTTTTTTAACTTTGACGATACTCATTATTTAAATACGACTATTAGGTGGTCAGGCACATTTATTTATACCATTTGTATCCAACTGCTGGGATCCGAATCGGCGCCCCGTCACGGGGGGCTGTTAATCACACCTTCATATTTAATTTATATTTGTATATTTCCATTAATTTAAAAAAATTAGACGGACAATATTTATTTGACTGTAACTTCTTTGTTATAAATTAACGCAGAGTTTCTACTTTTGATTGTATTATGAAAAAGACATTTCGGTCTGTTGGCTGATCTTTCTCAGGAATAATAATTAAGACACACTGTATCTAAATTAAAAAAAGGCCTCGAAATCATTCATATAAATATAGAATTAAGCCTAAAACAATTTTGAATTTATTAAGTAGAAGTTGGTAATAAAGCTAAGAGTAGCATTAGTGCAAATTTAGACTCGGATTGATAAAAAAAAAAATATATTTATATACTTAATATAAACATCTCGATTGCTCTTTGGCGTAGATTCTTCAAGTTGTCCTTCCCTTTTTCTACCAGATATCAGGATCTTCAAGAGAACCGAACACTGCGTGCTCTTGAGTGATGGCTGCCAGTTCTTTGAGCCACTCATCGAGGAGGACGGCGCACATCGCCACGTCGGTCATCTTCACGAATCGAACGCCGCTAGTTGTTGTGCTGCTGAAGCTTCCCGAATGGGGCCTATTCACGAATCTTTAAATTAGAAATGAATAATAAAGATAATAGAACTAATCAAAATTATTATTATTATTTTTTTTTTTGTTTTTATTAAAATGTCAACTCAATTTGAATTACAACAAAAGAAAATAGTAAATTTTCAGCAAATTTATTAAATACTAGCCGCGGCGATCGCTTTCGGCAGGCTTCGCGCCCCCTAGACCCCCCGCCTGCGGCGGAACTTTCCTTTCCTTTTTTTTTTTAACACACACTTTTTTCTCATTCACACAGTCTTTTCGGCAACTTAGGCCATTTAAGACTTTAAACGATACTTGTATGTTTAAATATATCTATTGGGGGTCCAGGCATTCTTATTTAAGCCATTTGGTATCCAATTGGCTTAAATAAAATCATCGGACTGCCTGGGGACCGTTTGGTATATGAGGTTAGCACGCTAACCTCTACGCCATGCCCCGAGGGCAAAGGGTTTTCTTAATTATGAAAAGAAAATGGGTCGTTTTGATAACTTACCTACCCCAACATTAAAATAGCCTCCCTATGGGGAAATACATGGTATGGTGTATAAATGGCTTTGTTTATACAAAAAATCTTGGCTGTTATTTATAATGTTAGCAGAGTGTAATATGAGGTATAACAATGCCCCTTAAGTTAAACTATTGTAAAATTACTCTTGTTAACATTTTAATTATTTTCAGTTTCCTCTGAAGAAGAAGAGCCCTTGTGCTTTCGAAATATCAGGACATTAAACTCATTTGGGGAAAATAAAAAATTTTTAATTTTGTTTTTTCCCAACCTACATCCTTGCCGAAAAATTAGCGTAGTTGGGGAGTTTCGGTCTACAATTCTCTCGGCATCCCTCATTAAGCTTCAAAGGCTATTTTAATCATGGGGGGACAGCTCTATGGGAAGAATGTTTATAAGTTTTTAGTTGTCTGATATGTGGCTAGATGGCAATACTAGACTAGTTAAAAATTTATCCTATAGAGTTCGTTCCATTCGCCAACAAAATAACATTGTTTCATGAGTTTAATAACAAATAAAAAAAAAAAACATTATAAATTTGAATTAAATAAAATTGTAACGTGCCCTACTCAATTAATTACACGCAATTATTGCCCTTTAATATGCCCTAAGTGTTTAAAAAATGGGAAAGAAAGAAGTAAGTTCTTAATTTGCTGCTCTTATAATTAAATTTAATTATAATTTTTTTACAATTTTCAATAAATTTTTTTAACACTAATTTCTCTTTTTTTCATTTACTGTTCATTTTCAAATAATTGTTTTAATCTTTTTTTTTATTTTATCATACCGATGAACATTTATATTATTATCAAGGGCGGATACAGGGGGGGGGGTGAGGGCGGTAATTACCCCCCCCCCCGAGATTAAAAAAATACTTTTTTTCGAAAATAAATTTATTTTTAATGAAAAATTTTAAAAACTAATACTTAAAAGTTTGATTTGTATTTATATTCTGGCAAACAAGTACAGAATGCGCCTTTAAATTACCGAAATAAAGAAAAAATTGCGTGCTGTGCGACCAGTCACACAAGATTACCCCCTCTCCCCCGAGAAACACCTCTGGATCCGCCCTTGATTAATATACAGAAAATATTGAATAAATATCAAAAATTCAATCCGGATTGGACGAGATTTTTCCTGTGCAACTATCACTCCAGTATTTGAAACAAATTAAATTTTTCGTGAGCAGTTTTTTTTTTTTTTTTATTTAAGGTCTTTTTCGGCATCTAAGGCCATTTAGACCCCTTCCCTATTAAGTTCAAATGATTAGTAGCCAATTCAAATTAAATAAATTTTTCTCGCTTGGGTCGGGACGCGAACGCGGGACCTTAGGCACGAGAAGCTAATGTCTTCTCTCTGAGCCAAGGGTCTCCCGCGCAAAATAATAGGTCGATACGCGTATAGAGGGCGCTAAACTTATAAACAATTTTTAACCTGGAGCTGTCCCATCTTGATTGTATGATCTGTGATTTTAATGTTGGGGTAGGTAAGTTATCAAAACGACCCATTATTATTATTATTCCATTCCAATTCAGTGCCTGCTTGAGGATTTGTTTACATTCATGGAATACACAAATGAAAAGAATACATAACTATTTCTCTATACATTTCCTATGGGAGAAATCGTAACTTTAAGAATTAATAACTCAAAAGGTTATAGAAATTTCGGGATGAAAATAATTTTCCTGTAATCCCGAGAAGGTCCTCTTTATGCATATAAAATTTCGTTTCAAAATTCCAACGAGAAGTTGGACAAACAAACGGACGGACATTAGGGAATTATATAAATAGATTTCTTAGAAAGGGATCGGGACTCGTTCAGTAGGTTCTTCATCTTTTGTACTCGCCTCCCATCCTATGTCTCCACTCACTCTTGGCCCACCCCATATACATTAAAAAAGAGGCAAATATCTACCTGTATCCAAGGCTATCAGGCCCAAGACTCTCAAGTTGAGATGATGGATTTTCTCGAATTGGTTGACGAATTCCGCTCGCTGCTATTCCAAACATTGACGATAATCTTGAAGTTATACTTTTGCGTTCAGGTTTCCCTAAAAAAAAAAAAAAAAAAATTATACCAATAATTCAGGGGCGACGTCTAAAAGTACTTAAAAAAAACTAGACTATTATAAGGAATTTTTCAATGCGGTTTTTTTTTTAAATGAATTAAATTCATAAGAGATTATTGGGACATCGAGCTATAATTTTTTTAATGACTTATTAAAAAATTATCGTAATTAATTTTTTTGTTATCAAGCAAATACAAAAAAACAATCTGTCCCAATAATCTTTAATTTTTTTTTAATTTAAAAATGAATTTATTGTTATTATTAATCACATATTAATTAAGAAATTTTTTAAATAAGCTTAGATGATTTATTTAAAAAAATCAAATGTCAAATTAGTTCAGCATTCTTGCAATAGATGGCAGGCTAGTCTAACAGCTGATCGCCGCCTATATTAGCCTATATTTATATATTTTTATGCTTTTATAAAAGATACATAATATATAATAACATTTATAAAGTATTTATTGTTAAAAGATCAATGAAAATCAACCAAATGCATTAAATATTATTAGCTACCATTCTGACATCTCTTGGCAAATTTTTGAATTACTTGATTTTTGGGCATACTATTTTATGACACCCTACGCCATCTTATCGGGAAAAACATGCGTAACACCTTCGCTCCTGTTTCGCCTTAAGAATAAAAACCGCCGTCCTCTATAAGGGTTCGAAATTTAAACTGGAAGTTTATAAGTTTCGGGGAATGATATTTCGCTCTTTAATTTATTTAACACTCCGTTATAGTCCAAGAGCTGGCAACAAAAATGGGCAAAACTTTTCTGAAGGCTAATATTTTCAGAATAGGTTGGATTTTAGTGATGGAAAGATACTCTAGAGTCAGCACTTCCAGTACCGGGGTCAGCGTTGTGATATCCACTTTGAATTATATAAAATTAATACCTCTAGTAAATGGGTCAGAAGTAGCAACCGAAGGCCTTCTTCCAGTTTGAATGGAACTTCCAGGACATTCCATAGCCCAATTTCGAGCATTGGCTAAACGGGCTTCTCGTCCTAAAAAGAACTCTTGTGCATAAATCATGAGTTCACCGGCGGAATCTTGATTTCGAGAAAGATGAGTCTCAATTTTGTGCTTTAACGTTGTAAGAACCTATAAAAAGAAATTAATCTTATAATATATTTTAATTTTAATTTAATTTAAAATCTTACATTGGCTGAGATTACTTGTCTCAATTGTAAGCAGATGAAGGGCTTTTCGGAAAAGAAAAAGAAGGTGAAAAAATTATTGTTTTTTGGTTTCGGTTTACAAAAAAAAAAAAAACATTTTCAAGCCCTAAAAAATCAGAATTAGCATCAATATTTTAGAAGGATGAATAAAAAGGCCAAGCAGCTGTTATTATTTCTTTATTGGTATCAAACCCACAGCGACGTTTCGGTAGACTATGCGACCATCTTCATGGCTTGGGTTCAGTCAATAGTAACCCTCTTAAGTTCTTTGATAGACATTTATTTACTGTATTTGTAATTGTGATAGATCGTAAATTAGTAAATAAATGTCTATCAAAGAACTTAAGAGGGTTACTATTGACTAAACCCTAGCCATGAAGGGACGGGAATCGAACCCGGGACTCCGGCGCGAGAAGCAAGTGTCTTCTCTCTAACCCACGGCTCCCGGGCTTGCTTATAGCTATTAATTAAACTTTTTTTTTTTTAATTATACATATAAGCATGATAATTTTAACAGAAGATGTACTTATACATGATAATTTAAGTCTATTTAGATTAATTTTCAGTACAAAAAGATATATTTTGTTTTTACCCACCTCAGTTTCCAGGGAGTTTCGAAAAAGACAGCTATATATGGACCCTGTTATGCAATGGTGTGTCAAAGACCAAAAAAATTCAAAATTGAGTTAAGCACGGAATATTGTTTCAAATGCTTTAATTAATAGTATTTTTTTTATGAAATATGTCCTAAAAAAATTTATATTTAATGTTACTTGCACAATTGACAACAAAAATTATATATAATCCAATGAAAACAAAAAACTTTAATGTTGATTTTCTCAAAACTCGATGTTTGGTCTTTGACACACCATTGCATAACAGTGTCCATATATGAGTGGTTGTTCATTATAAAAATACTCACCGTTCTGGGATGTATATATATATATATTGTCTTTTTTGAAACTCCCTGGAAAATGAGGTGGGTAAAAACAAAATAGATCTGTTTGTACTGAAAATTAACCTATATAGACTTAAATTATCATGTATATGTACATCCTCTGTTAAAATTATCATGCTTATATGTATAATAATTTAAAAAAAAAATTTAATTGATAGAAGTTATGGGAATAATTATTAAAATAATAACGAATTTTTTAAAAATTATTTAATCTCTCGACTATCGATTTCGGCACGATGTACAATCATCAGATCGGCTAAAAATGTGAAAAATAATTACATTTATATGTGTATATATATTCTTGTAAATTCAAACCAAATTTTGTAGATAAGCTTGTAAACGTATATATATATAAAACCCTATACATTAACATTGTCATACATCAATTATAAATATACAAATATAATTATTTTTCACATTTTTAGCCGACCTGATGATGGTACAGTGGGCGCCACAAGTGCCTGATCTACATGAACGTGTAGCTTTGACTTTAGGCAACTAAAATGCTTAGCTTCCGGCAGTGTTATCTTAAAAGTAGCTTTTCCCTTTCAGTTGCATTAAAAAACGATGATTTATTTATTTTTAAAATATTGGTTTGGTTAACTAAGCTCAAGGCTTCATTCTCGAGCAGATCAGGCACTTGTGGCGCCCACTGTACATCGTGCCGAAATCTATAGTCGAGAGATTAAATAATTTTTAAAAAATCCGTTATTATTTTAATTATTCCCATAACTTCAAACAAAATAACGAAAAAATGGAGAACTTCATCAAGAATATTTAATTAATAGCTATAAGCAAAAACTATAAAAAAAATGTAAAATAAAATATTTATGCTAATTCTGATTTTTTAGGCCTTGAAAATGGTATTTTTGTAAACCGAAACCAAAATATGCGCAATTGGTCGGCCATATTAAGTTTTCCAAATAAAAAAAAGAGTCAAGTGATTTTTCTTTTCCGAAAAGCCCTTCATCTGCTTACAATTGAGACAAGTAATCTCAGCAAATGTAAGATTTTAAATAATTCTTCTTAACAAGAATTTGTTTACCTGAAAGAGTGAGCGAATGCTGGGCTGGAAGACGAGCGAATGATTGAGCAGGAACGAATGAAGAAGGGGATGAGGGAACACAGCTAATCGCGAAATGAGCCCAGTTAGGTGGAGGTTCGTATAAATGGAATTATACAAGAGTCTCTCTAATTTCCTCAAAAGAGCATCTAAAAATGGTCCAATATTTGGGGTGGCGTTGAAAATCTCTAAATAGGTGGGATTATTGCCAGGTTTTTTAGGGTTTAAGGGGTCATCGTCTGATGGCGATGATTCAAATGGCGATTTATTTGTCAATTTCGTTAAAAAATTTTGTGAATTAAGTAGATTTTCATTATTTTTAAGTAAATTAGAATCTGGGACTAGCGGGACGGTTACAGAAGCGTTCAAAGGATCAACATGGGCGGAGTCACTTGGGACGGTTGTTGACGAAACGGAAGGAAAAAGTGAAGTTGAATTTGTGCTGGGTGTATCCGGAGGAGGTTCACTTGATTCCCGGGGTGGATGCACGCCATCATAAGCCCAGGTCCAACCTCGACAAGCCTGAGCACATTTGCGAATCCGTCGTCGGGCATCGCACAAATACGCATGGTAATTGCCATAGAGACTTTCACCCACTTTATAGCCATATAATCCGTTCGATGGTAGAGATGTCGGACCGCTAGAACTAAAAAAAAAGTGTGTTTATTGAGGAAAAGATGTCTTTTTCAATTTGCATGTTTTACCTATTATCAAAGAGAGATGAAGAGTGTCGAGGACGCATGGGGTGGCCGATAGCAAACGCTGGTAAGGAGGGACTAGTTGACATTGACGTCGATGGCTGCTGAGCGGAATTCGTTGGAGTCCATCGAACCGAAAGAGCCAGGAATTTGTCAGCAGAACGACAATAAGGTTCGAGATCGCCGATTCGTCGTCGTTGACTCAACATTACATGAGTGCAGGGAATTAAATAACGAAGCACCAATTCAAACATCACATCTTCACAGTTTAGGTCTACTAAAGTCTCGAAGAGGGCGAGAGTCACAAGACAGAGCTAGAAAAGAAATTGGGAAAATTAGACACATTAATGACATGAGACTTTTAAATAAATAGTGAAATCTTTAGCTGAAGAACCATGCTCTCTAACCGTATATTCAAAATAATTATAGCACTTAAGACAGAGGAGTTATTCGGGCCGATAACGAGCAATTGACTAGTCAATATTATCTTATTCAAATTTAAATATATATCTCGAAAATTATTTATTTAACTCTTTATACAATTAAATAAAAATTAAAATTAAAAAAGGAGGCGAAAGAGAAATTATCTATTTGTATTCTTAGATAAGAATTTCCAGGGGGAGGTTTACTTCTTTTAAATTCGTATGATGGAGTTCACGATAATCAAAACAAAGTATTGTACTTTATTATACAGGAATTTTATATTCTCACAGTTTCGGTCCGAAAAGGACCATCATCAGGCCTGAAACATACAAATTACACTTTCAAAATTCATGTAACACATTTAAAGTTAAATATTTTTCGAGATCTATATATTTGAATAAGATAATAGTATTCAAAATACCTTAACTAATCATTTAACAAGGCCAAAAATCCCATAGCCCCCGGGAATCGAACCCAGGATCTCCAGCCTTTCCGTGGTGTAGGATTTCCTAGAGGCGGTTTATGTGTTGTTATGGTTGTATTGTTTTGTTGGAAAAATAAACATAGTTTTTGAGACTCATCTCTCTCGTGTTATCTTTTATTTGGCGACGAGGATAATGGCGAGTGCTACAGAAGGAGGAGATGGAAATCATGGTAATATACGTTTTCGGTTCGACCGATTCGACTCTTCATTGGAAGGTTGTGAGTACTATATTAAGAAGTTTGAAAATGAATTAAGCGTTCATGGCTTATTGCAGCTGACGGAGCTAGATAAACGTTCCAATTTACTAATCTCAAGTATTGGTCCGGAGGCATTTAAAATTTTAGTAGATTACTTTAGGCCTGATGAGGTTACTACTAACAAGTAAGACGTATCAAGAGATTCGGAAGGCTTTGGACGAATATTATGGGCAGAAAAGATGCGTTTTGGCTGAAAGACGGGCTTTTTTGTTACGATGGCGGAAAGAAGAGTAAATTTGCTAATGAGCTTAAGGCGTTGGCGGCCCATTGTGATTTTGGAAATTCCTCCCTCGAGGGAGTGTGGAGTAAGCGGCCGGGGGAGAAAGGGTTTGAGCTGGGAGTAGTTAGGAAGAAAACGGGCCCCGTGTCTTGCATTGCGGACAATCCAGGCCCCGGAGAAAGCATATGGATCAGCTGAAGCCGAGGCAGGAAGAGTCAACACGCAAGGGGACGTTGAAGGTGCCGGGACTGAGGCGGAGACGGGAAGGAGTTCGAGTTGCACTTCGCTCGCCACCCCAGTGGTCCAGTATATAAAATTTATATAAGAGACAAGGAATTTATGGTATGTACTGATTTTAATGACATAATTAAAAAAAAAGTGACATAGTCTTGAAAATATTTATAAAAAACTTTTTGTTTCGAACAAAACAATATTATTAAAAATTATAAAAAATCATAATTGTGATGTTTTGAAAATGAATATGTAACCATATTTAAAATTGACCCGATGTTACATGAAGTTTGAAAGAGTAATTTGTATGTTTCAGGCCTGATGATGGTCCTTTTCGGACCGAAACTGTGAGAATGTGAACATAACAATTGTCTAGTAATAAAATTCCTGTATAATAAAGTTTGTTTTAATTGAACTCCATCATAACTTAAATTAAATAAAATTGTTATAAACTTGTATACCCTGTTTTTCGAGTGTATCCTTTTAATAAGAATTTCTAAGATTCGCTCTTTGTCGTAGGTGTCCTCAAATAGAAAACGCACAAAGGAATAAAGGAGACCGGGTTCGGTGAGACTGCGTAGAAACAGGTCCAGATATGCGGTAGCTGTCACCAACTCGTCGGCGGTGCTCTAAAGGAACAAAATGTGTGATTTATAAGAAATTTATAAAATAAAAACAAAAAAACAAATTCACTCAAGAAGATAAAAAAAAAGCTTTAAAATAAAAAAAATAAAAATTAGATAAAGCTGCAAATAAAAAGAAATTTTATTTGGCGAGAATTTTTATTAACCTGACCCTTAAAAATGGGAAAAAATTTTCATTTCTTTTGAGAAGCAATTTATGAAATTTTAAAAATTATTTAATTTCGAAAAGATATTTATTTAAAAGTAAAATGCGGTGTACATGTTTGTCTTGTTTTCATTAAAAACGACGTTACATAATTTGTTAAAAACGGGACAAAATTGACATTTTTTATTAAAACGACGGTATGGTCGAGAAATATGAAAAAAAAAAAAAAAAAAAAACGGTACTGTCCCGTTCAAAACGACACGTATGGTCACCCTATTTATAGTTATTAAATTAGATTTATTCCAAAGGCATTTTTCTAACTATGTGGAGGAGACAAGTGGCTAAGTTCAAGTCCGCCTTGCCACAAAAATTATTTAAAGTCCTGGGAGATAACCCAGTAGGGATGAAACGATACCACTGAGGTATCGATACTTTTACTCGATTCCGGTATCGGTCGCAAAGTATCGAGTACCTACTCGATATCGAGTACTTACTCGTATCGGTCAATTTTATTTTCGTACAATTGGGCAAAAACAGCAGTGCTGCAGGAACTTTGCAGCCAGGAGATTAAACAAAAATCTTTTATTTAATTTCTATTTGCCGACATTTCGGTCGCCAATCATGACCTTCATTATCGGAGACGTGCAAGTATGATAATATTTTTGTACATAACAAAGTAAAAATAAATTGTATATTTACCTGGCAATTGCAATGAATATTAAAATACCTAAAATCATGTATAATAAAGAAGGTCGTGATTAGCGACCGAAACGTCGGCAAATTTAAATAATTTTTTTTTTTTTTATTTAATCTCCTGGCTGCAAAGTCCCTGCAAATCTTGATTAAATTTCTACAGCCATAAAACATCAAGTTCTTGGGAAAAAAAAAAAAACAATTACGAATAAGAAAAAAATTCAATTTTAGAGCTACTACACAAAAATAATAATTTTTCAAAATATTTCCTTGTTAAACACTCGTATAATTTTTTTGCAGGAGGTATATAGCTGAGTGTTGATAATCGAATAGGAAGAATAAATGAGCAAGCAGCTAGTTATATTTCAATTTATTAACAAACCAGGGCCGACGTTTCGGTCACGTATGGGACCATCTTCAGGGCCAGGTTAATGTCTGAAAATACATACATACAATCCTCGCCAAGTTATATTGGGCATTCACAATTATTCGTAAACTAATGATGATCATGCCTCAAATTTTAATTATTATCATCATTAGTTTACGAATAATTGTGAACACTCGTATAATAAAAATTAAAATATAGTGGTACATACCATTCCACTTATTTTTCTATTGTAAATAAGAACAAATGTACGTAAATGATCTTGCGACCTAACTAATCATCGCGTACGTGGACCGAGTATCGATACGAGTATTTTTGACCGATACTTACTTGGTATTCGATTCCAAAGTATCGATTCTAAAAGTACTTGGTATCGAAAGAAACGTATCGAGTAAGTACTTGTATTTACTCGCATCGTTTCATCCCACCCCCAGGGTAATCTTAGAGCTGCCGGCCGGGTGGCTGAGGGAACAGCAGGACTTGAAACTTGAAACCAGTGAAGTATGTTTAGAAACGTTTTGACCCAACCAAATAGTTAGAAATTGCTTTTAAAATAAAACTTGTAATAAAATATATCCTAGTAAATTGAAAATTTTAAACTATTCTCTCTGGTAAATATGAATATTAACAAATTATAGTGTTTTAATTTTTTCATTTGTTAATTTTTATACAAACTAAAATAATAAAATACATCATACAGGATGAATTTTTTAA
>JAKCPI010013689.1:0-14824 GCA_023213315.1 Euborellia annulipes
TATGTCCTCAATTTTTAGAGGATGTCGCTTTTGAGGCTTTGACATGATTAGTAAATTGCTTCTTGTAAGGTTAATAAGTATTTATAAAGTTATTTTACGAAAATTCTTTTAGATGTAACATTTTTTACCATATATATATATATACAATTTTCAAATATTTAATAAAATTAGTTTACCTCCGTTTACCTCTCAACTAAAGTTGTTAAAAAATCTATTATTGAGATTTTGTGAGCCCCATACACGCCGTACTTTGGTAAGCGATCCGGATCCGGCGATGTTTTACCAAACACGCGTACGAGCTGGCCTCGCGAGCCAAATCCGCATGTGTGAGGTAACTCACGAGACGAGCCAAAAATAAAGGAACGAGCCTGATCCGTGAGAGCCCACACACGTGGCGAGCCGAGCCCGACAGAAGGCCTAGACGGATCTGTCCAGGCACGGCTCAGCTAGGCTCGCCAGAGCCCACACACATGCGGATTTGGCTCGTTTGAAGGCGAGCCGAGACGAGCTCGTGTACTAAAGTAGAGGCGTGTATGAGGCGCTTTATACCGGGCGCTGGAGGTAGTTGAGTATGCAAAATGTGAGGACCAAATTCGGCCAATGGTTTGGCGGAGAATAGCTCCCGTGAATAAGAATCCGGATCTTGCTGGACCAATTTTTTTTTACCTCCTCTCTTATTTGTATAGGAAATCAATGGAATACGTGGTAAGAAAATATAGAGACTGCAACTATGTTCAAATTCCTTATACTTTAGACCTCAAAAAAAGTACTATCTTGCCACCAGATTCGGTGATTCTCTATAATCCCTTGCCCTGCCTTCTCAATATTCAAATTCCTATATTTTCAGACTTAGACAATGAAAAATACTATGTTACCAGCAGCTGCGGTGGTCCCTACTCGAAATGTCATATCATATAATAAGGGAATTAAATTTTATGGACTTATGCAAATTTTAAATTTATATCAGATTTATAGTAAATTTATTAAAAAATGTTCCAATTATTTTCATAGATTGATGACAGAGATGGTAAACAGCCGGGAATAAAACTAAGTCCATATGAAAAGTAAAATTTAAATTATAAATTATTTTAACTTTAAAAAATGAGATGTAACAATTTTTTAAAATTAATTTTATTTTTAAAATAATTTTATTACTTTGAAAAAGAAAAATACGACATTTGAATTTAATTTTTTTTTTTTTTTTTTGATATAATGAAAAATAAATTAAAAGAAAAATAAAAATTTACATAAAAAATTATTCTAAATTATTTTTTAAAGTTAGAATAATTTATTTTATAAAAATTTTTTTCCTCATAGAAATTTAATTAATTGTCAAAGAGTTGGTCGTCCATTTTGACAACTTCTCTGACGTGTCTATTTGTGCCCTCGTGTTACACGTGTCCCGCCTAAATTTTGCTGCCATCGGATTTTTTATAGGTAAATATAATTATTTCTCTTGATAATTAATTCATTTCGCATGATTTTATTATGTAATATTTATTTCTAACAAATTAAATCATTTGTGTGTGTGACTTAACAAAACTCGTTTAACCTTTTCAACCTTTCATCTCTTCATATTTTCATTTATTTATTTTCTTTTATAAATCCTTGATTGTATTTTATTATTTTAATTTCTCTAATTATTTTCTTAAATGTGAGAGAATTATTTTATATATAATTTTGTTTCAAATCAGACTGACAGTTCTTGCAAATTACAGGTAATAAAATTTTAATATAATACTTTTTACACTTGAATCTTGATTTAATATTTCTATTAAAATATGATTTAAATTATTAGCATGTTTTATTAATTTATAGGAAGTCATTGTGATGCAGTTGTAATCCTAAATATTTTTCCTTTTATCTGGTAGTAAATACAAAAAATAAATTTCCAAATAGTTTTGATTTTATTTGGATTCAGTTAATATTCATCTTTTTTCCATTTAAAGCTTGTTTTTAAAATTATTAATATTTGAAGGCACACATGCATATATATATACCGGTACATAAACCTTCTAGAATATTTATATTTAGAAAAAATCAATTTTTATATTTAAAATAAGACTATTTTCTAATTTGAAAGAGAATAGATTTATCAAAATCATTTAAAAATTTATCCCCCCATTTTTATATAAAGGATCACACTGATTTTTGTTATCATTTATAATTAAACGTTCTTTTTCTCTTTTATTTTATTTGTTCAACTTTTGATATCTAATCCTGTGATTTTCAAGTACAATTTAGTAACAGACACTTATTATTTGTATGCAATTTGTGCCTGAAGAGAATTAAACCAGGATTTTTGGCTCAAAGTTTAATAAATAAAATATAATAAAAATCTTTTTCTATTTATTAATAATAAAAAGTATCAGTGTGTTCCAATATATATATATATATATATATATATATAATGACAAGGTGATCTAATTAAAAGCTGGTTTCATTCCTCTCGATTTCAATATATATATATATATATATATATATATTTTAATTGACTTTGATAAATTCATTTTCTTATCTTATAAATTAAAAAACCATCTTTTATTTAAATTTTTCATCATGTCCTCCCTTACATTTCCAGCCGATACCCTTTATTTTAAACATGAAAATTGATTTTTTTTTTGGTACAAAAAAAAAATTAATCTGAGCTGAAATTATATATTTTAAAAAGATCTTTAAACGGGGAAAAGATCCCAAAATGAATCAATATTTGTACCGGATGTGGGAATAATTATATAAATATATTTGTTTCAACATATTAACTAAATCACATAAAAACAAACACATACACATGGGGATCTCAAATCAACAAATAAACTCTCAGCTTATTTTAAATACATATTGATTCACAGCCTCCAATTACTAACTGAGCGATCCACATTACTTTCCTTAAATTAATAAAGGATGCTATTTAAAATCAAGATTCATTTATAAAAATGTGTGTTTTATAAAATTTTACACCTGTAAATTGTAATTATTTAAAGAAGAAAGGTAATTTAAATAAATGAAAAATATTTAATTTAACATTTGCCCAATCGAGTCAATTTGTTTTTGGTGAATCTAATTTTTTTTGAAAGTTTCAATTTCTCATTGGGATCAAAGTAAATTTATATATTTTCAGAATTTAATTTTTTTTTTTTAGGGCAACTGATAGATCATTAAAATTTTATTTTTAACATTTCAAAGGATTCTATTATCAACATATATATAGTATAGAGCTTTTTGTCTATTTATGTTTTTCTTTTATTTGTGTGTGTGTGTGTTTATATATATATATATATATATATATATATATATATACGTATGAGTTGAAGATTTTTTCTAATTCTCTTTGTTTTTTTTTTTCTTTCTAGATTTACCTGCATGCACTTGTCTTCTCGACTCAAGTTCAGACAAAGCATCGTCTTTAGTCATGCAGAGAGGGCTTGACATGTATAACAGGGCCGTGTCTCTCCGGCCCAGGATTCCTACAATTCCTACATTTTAGTAAGTACATTTATAATTTATAGTTAGATACATTCATTAAGGATCAAACTATAGTTTAGAATAAAACCTTTTCGAAAAATGCATTATTCCCATAATAAAATGCATCCAAGTTAGTGAACATGAAAAGTGAGGGAAATAATTTTCATTTTATATTGGATCTCTATTTAAATATTTAATATATGCGAAATTAATATTTTAATTGTTGTTGTTATGAGAATTTCATTCTTTATAGAAGTTTCGGTGTCCATTCATCGCCCTTTTTCATAATATCAAAAGGTTTCCTGGCTCGACAATTTTTTTTCTATGATACCCTGCAAAAAGTCGGGACCCTGCAAGTTGTTTTAAATTAAATTCGAATCCCCAACCGAGAATTCCTTAAGTTGCCTTAATATTTGTTTTAAATATGGGCCTAATTGAATAAATAAAATAACTTACATTTTTTATAGGTCACCTTCATATTTCTTCTATATTTTCGTTATTTTTATATCAAATGGATCAAATTGGCTTTGCCACCTCTATTTTTGACTAATAAAATGAATGGAGAGAAAAAAACCCGAAAAAGTTCTCTATCATAGGAAAAATTTTCTTTCTTTTTATTACTTTTATTTATGCGACGCACTTTCTCAAACAAAAATATAGAATTTGACCCGTATACTTTATATATATATACCAGGTATATACTGTATTTGAAAAATTTCACTGAGGGGATTCGAGCTTTCCCCCCACCCCCCTTTTCTCATATACCCCCTGTCTAATAACGAAAATAGGAGAAGCCACAGAGAGGAAAGGCTTGGTGAAGATAAATTCCTGGGCCCTGTACTCCTTTAAACTTATAAAATCCCAATGAAAAATATTTTTCACTAGATTGCCAGAACTTAGAGGGATATGTAATAAATAGAAAGATTAGGAAATCAGAAAATATGTGTTTATTTAATCCAACGCTCATAACAACATAACATTTATCATATAACAATCGGAACTACAACAATTAATAAGTAATTGAGCACAGTACATTACATTTACTCTTTTTTTTTTTTTTTAATTAACTACGAAATCTTTGTATTTGCTTGGAATTTTCTTTATTCTTCCGCTTTCTCTTCTTTTAAATTTTCTTTCTACGTTTCTTTCTCCTGAACTCTCATTCTCCATCCTAATGTCATTTCCATTATTTTGAGTAATTTCCTTTTCCTCCTCTTCCCTATAGTTTTCTTCATTTTCCTCCTTAAATTTCTTAACAAAAGTTGTATTCCTTTTCCTAATTTGACCTTCTGGGCCTCGTATGGTGACTTCACTTCCTTCTTTTCCGACTACGGTCCAAGGTTCTTTTCCAAATTCCGTTTTTAATTTGCTATCCCTGGACTGTCTCACTAAAACCGAATCCCCTTCTTTTATTTCAGATTCTCTCGCTTGTCTCCTTTTATCGTAATTTTCTTTCCCTTTCATTTTCTCATTCCAATCCTTCTCCCTTATATCCTCATCAATCCTTATATCAGGTTCTTCCTGAAAGGTTGGCAATTTACATCTAATATTTCTTCCAAAAAGAAGTTCACTAGGTGTTCGCCCAGTTGTAGTATGAACAGTAGTTCTGTACATTAGTAAATAATCCAAAATATGCACTTTCCAATTTTTTCTATCCAATTCAAAAGCTATCTTAAGCCTTTTCATTAAAGACCTGTTTTGTCTCTCAACTTCCCCATTTGCTTGAGGCCAAAGTGGAGTACTATAGATGTTTCTAATAGAATATTCTTGACAGAAATTGATAAATTCTTCGCTTGTAAATTGCTTGGCATTATCAGTTTTGAGTGTTTTTGGGAAACCATATCTTGAAAATATCATAAGCAATTGTTGAATTGTTTCATAACTTGAAATATTTTTCATAAAAACTAGTTCGTAAAATCTACTGTAGTAGTCGGTAACCACCAAGAGATATTCCCCTGAAGGTAATGGGCCCTTAAAATCCGCACATAAGTCTTCCCAAGGACGTTCTGGCAATCTTTTCCTTTTTAATTCTTCCGGAGGGTCTGGTTTACCCACCAATTGGCAACCATGGCAATTCTTTATAAAATTCTCCACATCCTTATCAATGCCCGTCCACCAAACTTTAGCTCTTAACCTCTGTTTCATTTGAACAATCCCGGGATGCCCTTCATGAGCTAATTGTAAAATATTTTTCCTCAATCTCCGAGGCATAATAATTCTCATTCCTCTCAAAATAAGTGAACCTACTATACATAACTCTTCTTTGATGTATTCATAATTTTTCAATTCCCTATTCCATTTCCCAGATCTGATAGCTTCTTTCAAATTAATTAATTCTTCATCTGTTTCACTAACTTCCTTTATTTCCTCTAAATCAACTGCCTTAGGCCTGATGTACATTACGATATTTTGTACATACTTCTCATTCATTTCATCAAAATGTTTATGACGTACATTATTTTTAATCAATCTAGATAAACAATCTGCAATGTTTGACTTTCCCATGCAGTATTCAACTTCATACTCGTAGCTTTGAAGACGTAGAACCCATCTCTCTAATCTAAGATTTAATTTTGACCTTGGTGTGAAAATATATTTTAAGCTTTTATGATCAGTACACAATATAAATTTTTTTCCGTATAAATATTGATGCATTCTTTCGACTGACCAGACTAAAGCCAATGCTTCCTTTTCCGTTTGTGAATATCTTTTTTCAATATCAGATAAGCTTTTGCTAGCATACTCTATAATTCTATACTCTCCCTCAATTTCTTGAACTAAAACACAACCAATACCTACGGGACTAGCATCACTAATGATTTTAGTTTTAGCCTTTGGATCATAATAAGCCAGTATTTCTTCATTTTGTAAAATTTCCTTTATTTTTGAAAAAGATTTCTCCTCCTTCTCTCCCCAACAAAATCTTTTTGATTTCACTATTTCTCTTAAGGGATAAGAAAGAGTGGACAAATTAGGTATATATCTTCCAACATAAGTTACCAGCCCTAATAAACTTCTCATTTCCTCTATATTTTTGGGATTTCTAAAATCTTTTATGGCTTGAACTTTACTAATATCTGCTTTTACCCCTTTAGGTGTTAAAATATGACCGAGATATTTAATTTCATTCAAACATATTTCACATTTATTTTTATTCAATTTAATTCCTTTTTCTTTTAATACGCTTCTTACTTTTTCAAGTCGCTTATCATGTTCATCTTTAGTTCTACCATATATTAAAATGTCATCTATATAGACAAAAGATCCTTCACAACTTTGTAATATTTGACTCATAACCCTTTGAAAAATTTCAGGTGCATTTGATATACCAAATAGCATTCGTTTATATTGATAAAGACCATTTCTAGTTTGAAAAGTTGTTAAAGATCTCGAATCAGGATGAAGTTCGATTTGATGAAAGGCATTTTCAATATCTAATTTTGAAAAAAATTTACTCCCTTGCAGTTCAGGAAGTAAATCATTAATAGTGGGAATTGGATGTCTTTCTCTGACAACACATTCATTAACTCTTCTCATATCCAAACAAACCCTTATGTCATTAGCTTTAGGGACAACAACAATTTGAGAGCACCATTTAGTAGGACCATAAACCCTTTCGATAATTCCTAACTTTTCTAGATCATCCAACTTTTTGTCTAATTTCTCTTGCAGAGCTATAGGAATTTTCCTGGGAGGAGTAATAACCGGGATGGCATCTTCCTTTACTGGAATTCTCAACTGAAATCCTCTAATTTTTGCAAATTCTTCAGATTTAATATTATTAATAAAATACCCAATTTTTAAAACTTTTAATTTTAAAGAAGACTCTTTGCCTAATATAGGAATACCTCTTCCTTCTATTACATAAAATTTCGCTGTTGTTTTTATCCCATTTGGGGCCTTGATAAAAGTTTTAATTGATCCTTTCACCTTAAGAGGTTTCGAATCGCCATAGGGTTTTAAAATATCTTTCTTGATTTCACATTTACATGCTATACGATTTCTTTTTAGATACTCCCAGGTTTTAGAATCTATTACATTACAGCTTGACCCTGAGTCTATCAAAACATCTAACTTTACTCCTCCTACATCTATTTGAATGTCCGTGTTTCCGGAATTTCCATGACCAACCTTATTAATACTAAATGTATACTCATCCGAGTTAGAATTCTCTTCACTTTCATTTCCACTCTCTTCCTCTAATTGACGAACTTTCCTATTATTTGTTTTAGTCCTATCTTTCGATATTCCTTTCTTAGTTTTATAAAATTTCGAAAAATGTCCCCTAAATCCACATTTACTGCATTCTTTATTCAATGCTGGACAATTATTATTAAAACTTAAATGATTTTCGCTTCCACATCGGTAACACCTCCTTTTAACTTTGTTCAATTTATTAATATCATTATTATTTTCATTTCCTATAGTTTTCCCAATCCCAATTTCTTCTATTTTACTAGCTTGTCTCTCAGATGCTTCACAAATTTGACTTATTTCTAAAATATTTTCTAAAGTTAAATTAGTTCCTTTTTCTAAAAATTTCCTTCTTAATCTAGAATCTCTACATTTTTCAATAATCTGATCTCTAATTTGCTCATTTAAACTTTCCTTAAATTCACAGAATTGGGCTTGTCGTTTTAATCTAATAATAAATTGAGAAATAACTTCCCCTTCCTTTTGTTCCATTTTCCTAAAAATATGTCTCTCATACGGCACATTGACCTTTGGAGCAAAATAATTAGTTAATATTTTAACAGCTTTCCCATATTCTGTTAAGTTGGGTTCCTCTAACTGTGAAGCCTCTAATGCAAAATACATATCTTGTACATCCATACCTGCACAGTGAAGTAAGAGAGCCCTTTTCTTCCCGTCATCTTTAATTCCTTTAGCTTCAACATATAATTGAAATCCACGAATCCATTTGCTCCATCTCACTCCCAATTCACCCGGTGAGCCTTCGATGGAAAATTTTTTCAAAATCATTAAACTTATCTATTTTCTTTTTTTTTCTTTTAAAATTTATCCTCGTCGCCAAATGTAATAAATAGAAAGATTAGGAAATCAGAAAATATGTGTTTATTTAATCCAACGCTCATAACAACATAACATTTATCATATAACAATCGGAACTACAACAATTAATAAGTAATTGAGCACAGTACATTACAGGATAGATTCTTAAACAATTTCTCTTTTGCAGGTTTTTGTTCTCCAGTGCAATGTGTTCAGTGTTCAGTGCAGTGTTCAGTGTTCAGCTCGTGTAATCAACTGGATCTACGAGCTCTACGAGCGCCAGGGAAGGAGCTTCGAGCGACCGTCAACCCCTCAGGAGGTGAATAATTTATACTCTAAACATGCACACATCAATCCCAAGATATATAAATAATCTGATTCTAATTTCTTTGTTTTTCTTTTTTGTTTCAGATCGCTGAGGGGCAACAAAACAGAACTAAGGTACATTATGCATGGTGCAAGAATATAGAAGGGGCTAGATTAGATTAGCTTTTAGGATGTTCTTTTTTTTTCAGCTGACCCCAAATATGATTAACATTTTTTTTTTAATATTTAAAATTAAATAATTTTCATTTTAATTAATTTGCTTTTAAAAATTTTAAATTTTAATCCAATTCAATTTGCTTTTTTTCATTTAAAGAATTTCTTTCTAAAAATTTAACTTGAGATTTTTTTCAAAAATTTAATATTTAATTTTTCTTTAATTAATATAAATTTTTCTAAATTGAAATAAAAATTAGATTCAAATTCCTCCCTAAACATGCATCGCTCGGAGAGAGAAACAGCCTCTTCCGCCGAGGGATTTCTTCATCATCTTAGTACACAGAGCTTAAGGTATGATTGCTAAAGGAATACAAATTTAATTGTATTCACTTTTCGATATATATTTAGAAAATTTATTTTCAGACCTTAAATATAGTTTAAAGATTTAAATATAGTGGGGTGGAGGGTGCACCATGCCAACGAGAGGGATTTTTTTTGAACCTGTTTTTTTAACCTGTTTTTTTTTTTTTTTTTTTTAACCTCCTCGTGAATCTAATTGTGGAAAAATCAACTAGAATACTTTCATTTTAGGTCTTTGTTCGATATTCGTTGTTGTTGTTGTTGTTGTTGTTGTTGTTATTAGCTGCAGGTGTCTCCTCTAATCTTTTAGCTAGTTGGTTTTGTTAGGTTGCCTTGATTTGTTTTTAATTTAGGAGAGCTAAAATGAAAGATATCCTCGTTGATTTCTTCCATGAACGGTTCATAAGGAGATGCGGCCATATAAAAGATCGTAGCCCAGGTTCTCAAGTGTTCTTGTGTTTTGCAAAAATTCGTCTTTTATTCACGCATTTGGGAGTCTGATATGTTTTTGTATCTTTGAGGATGGGTTTGAGGTGGCTCTATAAGTAAAGCGAGTCAGGGAAGGGTTGCTATTTCTCCAGGAATAGCCTGGAGGGTGTAAATTGCAATCCTTGAGGCTAGGAACCCGAGGGCTCCACTGATCTGATGGTGGAGACGGGGTTACAAATACTCCCTTTTTTCTCTTCGTATTTTGGGTTAGGCTAGGTAGGATCTCTCTCACGTTAGCCCCCTCACTCGTTTGCTTGTAATCCAAAAATCACATTCATTCTCACTGATACGATTTCTTAAGACTCCCGGTTGACTCCCTGTTTACGGTAAATAAATAAAATATATATATATATATAATATATTGTACTCGGCAAGCAAGGGATAATTAATTATTTACACCTTGCTTTTCTTATTTTATTATTTTCATTTACTACATACACTTTTTGTTGTAGTAAATTAAAATAACTTTTTTGGTGTTTATTTTTTATTTAGTGTTTATGTTAGTGTGAAAAAGTAGAGAAGAGAGAAAATTTTCAAAAGTTTTTGGGGAATTAAAGGTAAAAATAATTAAATTAGAAAACTAATTCAATATTCTTTTAAATTAACTGATTAATATTAAGACTAATTGAGATTTTTTTTTTTAGGTCAAGGATTATAACATGTTCAATAACACAATAGACTCATTTAAATATTTTCCATAAATAAATAATTATTCAGAAAACTAAAAGAGAGATAGAGAAAATGTGATGTGCTTAGTTACATACACCTTCAACAAAGTGATTTTTAAAGACCTTGGAGGTAATGGAATAAAATTGATATAATCGTTTTAGAAGCAAAATTACAGGAGCAAAGACTGAAAGGTAATTTTTTTTTTAATAATATATATAATTAATATATCTTTAAATAATTAAAATATATTTTCAGATGGCTGATATTCTGAATAATGTAATACTATCTATGACAGCGGTTTCCAACCTTTTTTGATGTGCGGCCTACTTTTTCCGTAAAAAAAAAAAAACGCTGAGGCCCAGTATATATATATAGCCTATATATCTGTATATAATTTTTATCATTCCTTAGACATCCGCGGCCCACGGGTTGGGAGCTGCTGATCTATGAAATAACAGTAAACGGTGGAAAATTGACAATTTTATAGAAGATTCTATGAACCCACCTGATGATTTTCTAAGCAAAACATTAATCTTAACCGACCCATTATTGGTTCGCTAAAAAAATATCCCAAAATATATTATATATATACATACTTATTCCATCCCTGACTAATCTCTTAAAAAAGCAAGTAATTTCAATAATATTGATATAATCAAGAGGCAGAATCAATAACAAAATAATAGTGAATAGGAAAACCAAATTCAGGAAGAAGAAATTACTTCCGCAGGTTAAAAAAGAATTCTCAAAATATTTATTTCATAATTCAACAGGCAATAAGAAATGATGAATGATAATTTTCATGAAGGTATGTTATCAATTTAACTATAAAAATAATATTTATAATAATCTTTTCTAATTATTTCGTTTTTTACAGGTATAATATTAATGGTTTTGCTTAAATACAGCATATAGAGCGCTAGAAACAAAAAACAAATCAATTAATTTACTTTAATTAACATTCAGTTTTATTCAACTAATACAAAAAACAAAAATTACAAATAAAAAAAAAAGAAAAATCTTATTAAGAATAAAAAAGAATTCCCTACATTCCTTTCTTATAAACATCCAATGAGCAACAGAAGATCCTGACACATACGGTAGATTATTATAATTTATTCACTGTTTTTATTGGAGAGAAAGAAGAATGCAGCACTGAGGCCACTATGTAAACTGCTCATTATTTCTGTTGTTCTTTCGAAGCTCGAATATCCAAACTTTGAGCATTGACATAATTATTTAATATTTTATACATATAAACCGAGTCAAAATAATTTAACAAATTTCTGAGAATGTTTATTTGTTGGTGGGCCAAACGTTCCATGACTCCCGAAAATGGAATCCAGAATCTTCAGCCATTCTGAGGCATCGATGCGCTTTCCTTTGCACCAGGCCACCTGACGTTTGGCCCACCTTTCACATTTATTGATATCGAAAACTATTAATATTTAACAAGTCAACATAAGGTTATGGAAAAAAAAATCAAACCAGCACCTTGTTTCATCACTCATCTTCATGAAAAAAAAAAATAGTTTTGAGTCCACCAATTGATAAAGTTTGAAGAGCAGTCTTATATATATATATATATATATATATATATATCTTTCAAATTTATAGAATATCGTGCCTGACATGAGTGAGCAACCATCTCTCTTTTAATCCCGACGAGGAGATTTCTCGACGAACTATCTATCTTCAGCCATTTACCTTCTCATTCAAGAAACTTTTCTATAAATTATTTGGACATTAGTTACTAATATTAGATAGAAGAATGTTCTAGAATTTGTTTCTTTTTATTTTCCACCACTTTGAAGACAGAGAAAAATAAATTTTTTTAAATGACCACAAGCTGCTAGAGTAAAGCCCATTTATTCACTGGATCCAAGGGCTTTAAAAGAAGATGGGGATATTTTTTTTTTTTTGGGGGGCATGGAAGGAACCTCTACGTGGTGCTCCCTAGTAACGTTGTCTTATCTAACTTGTAAGAGGCGCGGCTGATCCTTCCAACACGAACAAGCTATCTTCAAACAGAATTTATAAAGCAGCCAAATAAAAAAAATTTTGTATTTTTTTATCATTAATATGTTTTTAAAATTTTCATATAATTTAATATCTGCTGATATATGTATTTGAGATACAAACAATTTTAGAGGTCACACCTATTTGCCGCTATAGTTTCGGGGCCTAAGTATTATTCTTCCTAAGGATAAGATTAAAAAAATAATTTTATTCAACATTATTTGAATGAGGAAGGGGGACACTGCAGATATGTTTAATAATAAAAAATTTAGGACCGATAGAGTCTGATTTTTTGTCTTTAGATTTTGCTTGTCTATTAAAAACTTGATTATAATCTTTTGATCCTATCCTAGTCGCTCAAAATTTACTGATACCCGCAGTGGCGTAGTGAGCTTAACTTACGCCCGGGGCACAATACCTTTTTAGCGCCCCCCCTTCCCATTTGAAAATCATATATTATATGTAAAACATACAAAATTATTATATTACACTGGCACTAAATTTAAAATATATTTAAGGTTATGGAGAAAGAAAAACCAGCGACTGCTTTCCACGTTAAAATAATTTATTCGCAGACATTTCGGTAAGCTTAACGCAAACCATCCTCAGTGCTTCAAATTATATGATTGTGGAGCGTTTAACAAACTCATAAAATGCTTGAGAAGCCATTCTATACATGGAGGGACAAAACCACATGAAGCAAGCGAGTATTAGAAAGTACACGCGCCTGGTGGGTCACTGTGAGAAATTATCGTAAAGCATACAAAAATTCGATTGTGTCTTATGTATATACTGTAGATGCTGTTTTTCTCTCAGTGACTTGCTTCATGTGGTTTTGTCCCTCCATGTATAGAATGGCTTCTCAAGCATTTTATGAGTTTGTTAAACGCTCCACAATCATATAATTTGAAGCACTGAGGATGGTTTGCGTTAAGCTTACCGAAATATCTGCGAATAAATTATTTTAACGTGGAAAGCAGTCGCTGGTTTTTCTTTCTCCATAACCTTAATACTGTTGACCCAGCATACTTAGTTTCGTTTACTTAAAATATATTTTCCAGAAATCAATTATAATAAAAATAAAAATTATCCAGCAATTTTTTTTGTTTTGCGGACCATTTGGCGCCCCTTTGTGAGTAGCGCCCGGGGCATGATGGCCCCCCTTGCTCCCCCTCGCTACGCCACTGGATACCCGGATAGAAAACAAATTACACTAGGTCTCTTCCTCGGGAAACCTCGAGTACTAGTACTTTTCTAATGTACTTTTTTAGTTTTTTTTTTCCAATTTCCTTGATATTTGCTTTAAAATTTTTTAAATATTTTCTTATTTCTTCTATACAAATCAAACTAAGTTTTATCTCGTCTTCGGGAAACCTCGAGTACTAGTACTTTTTTAGTTTTTTCCCATTTTCTTGATATTCGCTTTAAAGATTTATTTCAAATTTTAAATATTCTATTCTATACAAATCATGCTTCGTTTGATCTCATCTTTGGAAAAGTTCGAGTACTAGTACTTTATTGATGTACTTTTTAGTTTTTTCTGTTTTCTCGAAATTTCCTTTAAAAATTTCTTTGAAATTTCTATCATGATACGAAATCCACTTTTTTGGATTCAGCGGACATCAAAACGTGTATATTCATCAAAATCTCGACATCGAATTTTTGACATGAATCCAATACTTTCTATATATATTCACTCTAGCTAAGAGAAAGTTAAAAGTTGATAATGATGATAATATCTTGGATATTATATTTTACTTTATCTGTGTTTCGCAAACTTTTATCTTCTGTAATCCAAAAGACTAGATTTGCAAATGCGTTTCTTCTAATCAAAACTAACCTCAGTTCAACATTTAATTTGAATTAACCTCGTTCAGGTAGCCCACGGGGCGTGGTGTAGAGGTTAGCGTGCTAACCTCATATACCAAACGTCGCGGGTTCGGACCCCAGGCAGTCCGATGATTTTATTTTAAGCCATCTGGATACCAGATGGCTTAAATAAAAAATGTCTGGACCCTAATATATATAAATTCATAAATAACGGTTATCGTAAATGTCTTATATGGCCTGAGCTGCCGAAAAGACAGTGTGAATGTGTGTGTGAGTGTCAGTGTGAATGAGAAAAAAGTGTGAATGTTTTTTAAAAAAAAAAAAAAAAAAAACCTCGTTCAGGTAGTCTAGTTTCACATTTCCTCACCAGTTAGCGCCAACAATCATTCATAAATTTGTTATCATAAATCCCTTACCTCCCTGATTTAAGTCAACTTAAAATTAAAATAAAATTCATATTAATAATTTATTTTTTCTTATAATTCAGTTTTAAATA
>JAKCPI010013690.1:0-14031 GCA_023213315.1 Euborellia annulipes
GATTAGGAAATCAGAAAATATGTGTTTATTTAATCCAACGCTCATAACAACATAACATTTATCATATAACAATCGGAACTACAACAATTAATAAGTAATTGAGCACAGTACATTACATTTACTCTTTTTTTTTTTTTTTTTTTTTTTTTAATTAACTACGAAATCTTTGTATTTGCTTGGAATTTTCTTTATTCTTCCGCTTTCTCTTCTTTGAAATTTTCTTTCTACGTTTCTTTCTCCTGAACTCTCATTCTCCATCCTAATGTCATTTCCATTATTTTGAGTAATTTCCTTTTCCTCCTCTTCCCTATAGTTTTCTTCATTTTCCTCCTTAAATTTCTTAACAAAAGTTGTATTCCTTTTCCTAATTTGACCTTCTGGGCCTCGTATGGTGACTTCACTTCCTTCTTTTCCGACTACGGTCCAAGGTTCTTTTCCAAATTCCGTTTTTAATTTGCTATCCCTGGACTGTCTCACTAAAACCGAATCCCCTTCTTTTATTTCAGATTCTCTCGCTTGTCTCCTTTTATCGTAATTTTCTTTCCCTTTCATTTTCTCATTCCAATCCTTCTCCCTTATATCCTCATCAATCCTTATATCAGGTTCTTCCTGAAAGGTTGGCAATTTACATCTAATATTTCTTCCAAAAAGAAGTTCACTAGGTGTTCGCCCAGTTGTAGTATGAACAGTAGTTCTGTACATTAGTAAATAATCCAAAATATGCACTTTCCAATTTTTTCTATCCAATTCAAAAGCTATCTTAAGCCTTTTCATTAAAGACCTGTTTTGTCTCTCAACTTCCCCATTTGCTTGAGGCCAAAGTGGAGTACTATAGATGTTTCTAATAGAATATTCTTGACAGAAATTGATAAATTCTTCGCTTGTAAATTGCTTGGCATTATCAGTTTTGAGTGTTTTTGGGAAACCATATCTTGAAAATATCATAAGCAATTGTTGAATTGTTTCATAACTTGAAATATTTTTCATAAAAACTAGTTCGTAAAATCTACTGTAGTAGTCGGTAACCACCAAGAGATATTCCCCTGAAGGTAATGGGCCCTTAAAATCCGCACATAAGTCTTCCCAAGGACGTTCTGGCAATCTTTTCCTTTTTAATTCTTCCGGAGGGTCTGGTTTACCCACCAATTGGCAACCATGGCAATTCTTTATAAAATTCTCCACATCCTTATCAATGCCCGTCCACCAAACTTTAGCTCTTAACCTCTGTTTCATTTGAACAATCCCGGGATGCCCTTCATGAGCTAATTGTAAAATATTTTTCCTCAATCTCCGAGGCATAATAATTCTCATTCCTCTCAAAATAAGTGAACCTACTATACATAACTCTTCTTTGATGTATTCATAATTTTTCAATTCCCTATTCCATTTCCCAGATCTGATAGCTTCTTTCAAATTAATTAATTCTTCATCTGTTTCACTAACTTCCTTTATTTCCTCTAAATCAACTGCCTTAGGCCTGATGTACATTACGATATTTTGTACATACTTCTCATTCATTTCATCAAAATGTTTATGACGTACATTATTTTTAATCAATCTAGATAAACAATCTGCAATGTTTGACTTTCCCATGCAGTATTCAACTTCATACTCGTAGCTTTGAAGACGTAGAACCCATCTCTCTAATCTAAGATTTAATTTTGACCTTGGTGTGAAAATATATTTTAAGCTTTTATGATCAGTACACAATATAAATTTTTTTCCGTATAAATATTGATGCATTCTTTCGACTGACCAGACTAAAGCCAATGCTTCCTTTTCCGTTTGTGAATATCTTTTTTCAATATCAGATAAGCTTTTGCTAGCATACTCTATAATTCTATACTCTCCCTCAATTTCTTGAACTAAAACACAACCAATACCTACGGGACTAGCATCACTAATGATTTTAGTTTTAGCCTTTGGATCATAATAAGCCAGTATTTCTTCATTTTGTAAAATTTCCTTTATTTTTGAAAAAGATTTCTCCTCCTTCTCTCCCCAACAAAATCTTTTTGATTTCACTATTTCTCTTAAGGGATAAGAAAGAGTGGACAAATTAGGTATATATCTTCCAACATAAGTTACCAGCCCTAATAAACTTCTCATTTCCTCTATATTTTTGGGATTTCTAAAATCTTTTATGGCTTGAACTTTACTAATATCTGCTTTTACCCCTTTAGGTGTTAAAATATGACCGAGATATTTAATTTCATTCAAACATATTTCACATTTATTTTTATTCAATTTAATTCCTTTTTCTTTTAATACGCTTCTTACTTTTTCAAGTCGCTTATCATGTTCATCTTTAGTTCTACCATATATTAAAATGTCATCTATATAGACAAAAGATCCTTCACAACTTTGTAATATTTGACTCATAACCCTTTGAAAAATTTCAGGTGCATTTGATATACCAAATAGCATTCGTTTATATTGATAAAGACCATTTCTAGTTTGAAAAGTTGTTAAAGATCTCGAATCAGGATGAAGTTCGATTTGATGAAAGGCATTTTCAATATCTAATTTTGAAAAAATTTACTCCCTTGCAGTTCAGGAAGTAAATCATTAATAGTGGGAATTGGATGTCTTTCTCTGACAACACATTCATTAACTCTTCTCATATCCAAACAAACCCTTATGTCATTAGCTTTAGGGACAACAACAATTTGAGAGCACCATTTAGTAGGACCATAAACCCTTTCGATAATTCCTAACTTTTCTAGATCATCCAACTTTTTGTCTAATTTCTCTTGCAGAGCTATAGGAATTTTCCTGGGAGGAGTAATAACCGGGATGGCATCTTCCTTTACTGGAATTCTCAACTGAAATCCTCTAATTTTTGCAAATTCTTCAGATTTAATATTATTAATAAAATTCCCAATTTTTAAAACTTTTAATTTTAAAGAAGACTCTTTGCCTAATATAGGAATACCTCTTCCTTCTATTACATAAAATTTCGCTGTTGTTTTTATCCCATTTGGGGCCTTGATAAAAGTTTTAATTGATCCTTTCACCTTAAGAGGTTTCGAATCGCCATAGGGTTTTAAAATATCTTTCTTGATTTCACATTTACATGCTATACGATTTCTTTTTAGATACTCCCAGGTTTTAGAATCTATTACATTACAGCTTGACCCTGAGTCTATCAAAACATCTAACTTTACTCCTCCTACATCTATTTGAATGTCCGTGTTTCCGGAATTTTCATGACCAACCTTATTAATACTAAATGTATACTCATCCGAGTTAGAATTCTCTTCACTTTCATTTCCACTCTCTTCCTCTAATTGACGAACTTTCCTATTATTTGTTTTAGTCCTATCTTTCGATATTCCTTTCTTAGTTTTACAAAATTTCGAAAAATGTCCCCTAAATCCACATTTACTGCATTCTTTATTCAATGCTGGACAATTATTATTAAAACTTAAATGATTTTCGCTTCCACATCGGTAACACCTCCTTTTAACTTTGTTCAATTTATTAATATCATTATTATTTTCATTTCCTATAGTTTTCCCAATCCCAATTTCTTCTATTTTACTAGCTTGTCTCTCAGATGCTTCACAAATTTGACTTATTTCTAAAATATTTTCTAAAGTTAAATTAGTTCCTTTTTCTAAAAATTTCCTTCTTAATCTAGAATCTCTACATTTTTCAATAATCTGATCTCTAATTTGCTCATTTAAACTTTCCTTAAATTCACAGAATTGGGCTTGTCGTTTTAATCTAATAATAAATTGAGAAATAACTTCCCCTTCCTTTTGTTCCATTTTCCTAAAAATATGTCTCTCATACGGCACATTGACCTTTGGAGCAAAATAATTAGTTAATATTTTAACAGCTTTCCCATATTCTGTTAAGTTGGGTTCCTCTAACTGTGAAGCCTCTAATGCAAAATAAATATCTTGTACATCCATACCTGCACAGTGAAGTAAGAGAGCCCTTTTCTTCCCATCATCTTTAATTCCTTTAGCTTCAACATATAATTGAAATCCACGAATCCATTTGCTCCATCTCACTCCCAATTCACCTGGTGAGCCTTCGATGGAAAATTTTTCAAAATCATTAAACTTATCTTTATCCATTTTCTTTTTTTTTTTCTCTTTTAAAATTTATCCTCGTCGCCAAATGTAATAAATAGATAGATTAGGAAATCAGAAAATATGTGTTTATTTAATCCAACGCTCATAACAACATAACATTTATCATATAACAATCGGAACTACAACAATTAATAAGTAATTGAGCACAGTACATTACAGAAATTAAAGGAATCACAATTAAATTAATGCATTTTTATGTTTAGCGGTCGATGATATACGGTAGACACTAAATTAATTCAATACGAAAAATTAAACAACTAAGCAGTGGCGTAACGTTTTTTGGCTGCCCCCCCCTGCAACCTTTATTTCGGGCCCCATTGTTAGACCATACAAAAAATATTTTTAAAATACCGTATATCCCTGAAACCTGAGGACCCGGACCCTCTCAAAGAGAAATTTTCATTAAATTTTTTACCGTTTTTATCGGAGCCCTGAGGGGATAGTTTTTTAGCTCGGCCCGGCCCGTGGGCCCCCCAAGGTCCGGCCCCCCCCCCGCATCGCGGGGTCTGCGGGGGCGTACGTTACGCCACTGCAACTAACTGGAATTTTCTCCTTTAGTTTAAAGACTATTTTAACGAACCAATGGCTTTAAAGAACGTTAGTGCAACTTAACGGAAGGTTTAAAATTGCTTAATACTCAAACAAAAACCATTAATTGACATTCAAGATGATTTTTGTTTTCACAATATCTCTAATGGATATATACGTAGGTAAAAGAAAGTACGAGCGCGCGGAATCCGGCTAATCTTTAAATTCATTTCACTCTTAATTACATTAATAACCTAGATTTTTTTAATTTTTTTATGGCAGTCGCAAGAAGACATGATCCTCGGATTTCATTTATTATTATTTTAGAGGCACTAATAACTAGATGTAGGCTGACTGGCTTTAGAGAAAAAATTTTCAATTAATCGGTCAAACTCTATTTATGATTTTAAAAATCTCTTAATCATTTTTTCAAACAAGTTTCTTCATCTTAAAATATGTATGAATGAAATTTCACTTATTAAAAAAGAAAAAAAAAAGTGAGATGAGAACAAGCACTGCTGTCTGTCACTTTAAATTTATTTGACTAATTTACATAAGAATCATTAATGAACTATTCAATCTATTTAAGAATCTCCTGAAACAGTCTTGACACAGAGGGTGGGGGGGGGGGAGGGTCTAGGATTTTGGCGCCCCGATGCAGAACAGTAATTGACGCCTCTACAACCAGGAGCGTATATAGAAATTTTTTTCGAGGGGGGAGAGGGCCCTGAACTCAAAAAACAAAATTTTTGCCGCCCTTCAAAAAATTTTTTTGCGGAACATAAGTTTTTCCCGCCCGTGAAAATTATTTTTCCTTTTTTTTTAGTCACGAAATTTTTGCCGCCTTCGATAATTTTTTTGCGGAACTTTTTTAGATCTATGTCAGGACCGGAAAGAGTTTAAAAAATCTGGTGTGACAAGCACAGAACACAACTTTCTCTTGCCGAAGGGTAAGAGACAAGGGCGGTCCCAGGGGGGGGTCAAAGGGGTCGTGACACTCCCTCCCCAAAAATCTTTTTTTTTTAACACACACTTTTTCCCACTCACACAATCTTTTCCGCAACTTAGGCCATTTAAGACTTAAACGATACTCATATTTGATTAATATATATTTATTGGGGTCCAGGCCCATTTATTTATACTATTTGGTATCCAAATAATTTAAATAAATATTCATCGGACTGCTTGGGATCCGAACCCCCACCCTTTGGTACACTGTAAAAAAAATTTCGATGATTTTACAATATTTTTGTTGTAAGCAAATTTCCAAGACCAATAGATACTAAATTTACTATACAGTTGAATTATATTTTTACAAAACTCTTTGCAAAAATCGTTTACAAATGTGTGGTAATTTTACCAATATTTAGCAATTTTCGAGTCCAAATTTGGTAATTTTACTAATATTTAGAAAAAGAAAAAAAAATTTACGACTGGACCCATAGGTTATTGACCTTTAGGGGACCTGCCTTGTATATATACAAGGCAGGCGCGCTACCAACTACACTGAACCCGGGGGCCCCAAAATCTTTAATATTCATCGTTTATGATAAGTTCCTTTTGCAAATCCACTTGTTTCCTTCCACTGATAATCGTTCGGCTATGTTCGTAGGAGGATTAGATCTCCACAGCCTTAAAATATCAACTTTTTTTGTCTTTATTTTGCATATTAAACAACTAATTTACTATTTATGTTTCTATTAATTTTTACCTGGATTGAAAACCTGTTAAGTAATTAAATATGGATCTGCATAGGTTAGGACTTGGCTTTGGTTCGATCAAAAAAACTTGATAACATTTTTTAACACCCCTCCGGGTTTGGCGTAGTTGGTAGCGTGCTAACCTCGTATACCAAACGTCGCGGGTTCGGACCCCAGGCAGTCCGATGATTTTATTTAAGCCATTTGGATACCAGATGGTTAAAATTAGTAGAAACATAAGATGGAGAAGACTTTATGTGAATGAGAAAAAGTGTGAATGTTTTTTATAAAAAAAAAAAAAAAACAGTGACCCCCCCCAAATGTAAGGCTAGGACCGCCCTTGGTAAGAGAAAGTTGTGTGCTGTGTGTTTCCATGGATGTTTATATATTTGTATATTTGTATATTTGTATATATGTTGTTAAATAAAAGCATTGGTTACAACTTAAACATGGTGTCAGAAGTTAAAATTTTTTGAGAAATTAAAGGAGATTTTTAAAGTTTAAAATGCCTCAAAATAAAGAAACAGGTAATTCAGCTCCTTTTGTTAATGTTCCGCCTCCAAAGCCAATGTGTTTTGATGGAGACAAAGCTGAAAATTGGAAATTATTTAAAGAATCCTGGATTAATTTTGAGATAGCGATAGGAATGGATGTAATGCCGGATAGAAAGCGAGTAGCTTCTCTTTGTCTATAATGGGACATGAATGTTACAAAATTTATTTGGCTTTGAATTTGAGTGATCAAGAAAAGTCAAAGACTAATTTAATTTTAGATGCTTTAACTAAGCATTTTCAACCTGAGAAAAATATAATATACGAACGATATATTTTTGGGTCAGCTAATCAGAAGGAAGAGGAAAAGATAGAAGAGTTTATTACGAGATTAAAACAATTGATAGTATCATGTGAATATGGAGTAGCTGCCAATGAAATGCTGAGGGATAGGATTGTTTTAGGTGTTAAGAATACAAGGCTAAGAAGGAAGTTGTTGCAGGAATCGTCATTAACTTTAAAAAGTGCAATTGATATGTGTCGAAGTTTTGAGTTAATGGAAAGGAATTTACAGAACATTAATGAAAATAAATTTGAGGATATTAAGTTCAGGAAAAATGAGAAGAAGTAAAGAAGAGTGAAGGTATGATCTTAAGGTCGGGAAGAAGAGTGGAAAGTGGATGATAGAAAGTGAACATGAAAGATGTATATTTGTGATTGAACTTTTGCGAAAATTTATTAATTTGTTCATTGAATTAATTTGTGTAATTATTTAAAAGAAAAAGGGAGATGTTTCCATGGATGTTTATATATTTGTATATTTGTATATTTGTATATATGTTGTTAAATAAAAGCATTGGTTACAACTTAAACACTGTGCGACCAGTCACACCAGATTTTTAATTTTATCCTTTACGTTTCGAAGTGATCGAGGACATTTGTTTGCGTGGTTTAAATGTTACTCTGATGTTGTGTTTCCTCAAGTTTGAAGCCTTTTTTTCCCTTTGCCTCATTTATGTCTGGAGGTGAAAATAAGAAATTGTTCTTGTTTTATTAAATATGACTCATTAGCAGAGATCGTTAATTATGAGAGAGAGAGAGAGAGAAAAGAACCAGGAAGAGAAAAAAAAGCAAGTTTCTTTCACTCAAGGGCACTTTTAACGCTCTTGAAAAAAAAAAAATAAATAATAAATAAATAAACGAATTGAAGACAAATTGCAATGAAGAATACGAGAAGTATATAAAAAGAAAAAGAAAAAAAAATAGGAAATATTTATTCGAAAATGCTCACTTATGTGGAAAATTTTTTCAGCAGGGAAATAGAAAAGGAATTAGAAAAAAAATTTTTTTTTTTTTTTTCAATTATTCTTTCACTTTCTTTGGTAGATAATATAATAATAGTTATTAGTGTAATAAATTAAAGGTTTATAAACGGATGCAAATAATCTTTTTCAGATTACATTACCAACAAAAAATTATTATTTAATGCTAGCATTAAATAGAAGGTGTTTTGAGAGAACGCAGGCCAGAAGAACGTCTCGTTTAATCTCCGCGAGACTATCTTAGAATCAAGGGCGGATCCAGGGGTGTTTCTCGGGGGGGGGGGGGGGATCTGGTGTGACTCGTCGCACAGCATACTATTTTTTCTTAATTTCGGTAATTTAAAGGCGCATTCTGTACTTGCTTGCCAGAATATAAATACAAGTCATTTTAATTAATTTAATACAATTGAAATATTTTCAATTCGAGGGGACAAATCAACATAATATCAATATGTTTTGTTTGATTGTAATTCAAAATTTTGTTTTTATAAGAATTTCTAATAAAATAGACAGAGATTAGCTCTTTTTAATGAATAATGACTAATGATGATTGGGAAAGTCTGGTGTAGATAGATGATGAACGACAATTGAAAATGCTAGGAGGTATTTTCAATTGTCGTTCATCATCTTTTTAAGAAGAAACAGCGTTACGGTTTTTTTTTTTTTTGACGCGCAGTGTAGATTAATTTTTTTCTTTTTCGGTTGGTTATTTGATTTGTGGATGCACTAACACGTAGCTATAAGGATTTCTTCTCACTGACCAAGATCTGCGGCATCTTCACCTTTCTTAAAGATCATTTACCCTGGGTCCTTTGATGTACACAGACACATAATTTTGTTAAAGCCACGACCCTCACGGCTTCGTGTGCTTATAAAAAGGAGCAAGGAGAGGAGGGGTCCAAATGTGGGCCACTAAGCCAATGCATCCTGCACACTTGCTTGTTATACGAATCGTGCAACGTTAATTATTAATTTATTAAAGAAAGTGAAACAATAATTAAGATTTTTTTTTTTCAAACTCTATTTCCTTTTTCCCTGTTCCAAATAATTAAACATTTTTGAAATATCTTTTCTGATGACGAAAACAAGGCTGCCCCCTGGATTGGAATTTTAAATAGAGAGAGAGAAATCTTTTGAAGATCCCAAAAAACAATTAATACAAAAACAAGTCACTCTCTCTTTCGATTAGAACGAGTTGAGATCAACGAAAAAAAAAAAGATTTCCTTTCTTTTAAGATGCAATCGAAGGACAAAAAAAAAGAAGAAGAGGTCAAAGAACTTAACCTTGGTCAAGGTTGAGATCAAATACAACAACAACAGCAACAACCCAAATTAAATAGACTTTTCAATTTCACTTACGTATATAATTATTGATTTTCGATTTTCACTTCAAATATCATATTTCGATCGTCAATATTTACATGAGAATTTTTTGGAAAAAAAAATCTGGTGTGATGGTCACATAGCACACAACTTTCTCTTACCTTCGGTATTTAAAAGTTGTGTTCTGTGCTTGTCAGAGGAGAATTTTTGTGTCAACATATCCTTAGTTTCCGGCAATATATTAGAATTCAAGATATAAAATTTAAATGCATACATTATATTTTGTTACCATGGCATCTACTTATCCTAACAAGTTCAAAAGTGAGCTTCAAACAATTTTGTCTACAAAATAAGAGAGCATCTAAAATGTAATTGATTTTTAAACAAAATCGTTAAAGCCAATTGTGAGAAAAATAAAAAAAAATTGAAAAAGTGCATAAGTAAAGTTCTAGTACTATTTGGTCGATTGGAATGAAATTCCTGCCCATGCTTGCTTGGGACATGAATACTTAGCTAAAGTATAAAAAATATGAGTATCGAGAGTTCTTTCCTTATTGAGTTATTTAATTTAAGTCACACTTTTTGATATTTCAGTTGAAATTAATTCAAATGATCGTGAAAATGACGTCAAATTCAAGCTAAAAGGGAATCGCCTCCTTTTAATGGCAATTTCAAGAAAAGCAATCAAACGGCCATTTAAAAGCAATAAAATCCCTTTCAGAGAAATTTACATAAACATTATGTTTTGATATTTTAACTGGAATCGATCTTCTTGAAATTTAAGATTTTTTCATAATAAATTAAAATGATTTCAAGTGAAATATCAAAAAATGTGGGTTAATGGGAATTACTCAAAAACGAAAAAACTCTCGTTACTCAAATTTTATACTTAAGCCAAGTACCTATGTTGCAAGTATTTCATGAAATTTCAATCACATCAGCCAAAAAGTACTAGTACTTTACTAATGTATTTTTTCAGTTTTTTCGTCGAAAATTCGCTCTAACAATTTTGATTAAAATTCAAAAATCAATTATTTTTTAGATGCTCTTTAAAAAAGTAGCCTTTATCAATAAAACTTACGAGTAAGTACCTTAGCTGCGATTCAACCCAAGAGGGGGGGGGGTTGATCCTCCAGGAAGCCCTGGCGATCATTACTCTGAGGAGGGGCACATATCGCACTGATCTTCCGGTGTACCCTTTGATCGACGTTAAGATGACAAAAAGAAAAAAAATACACATAGTTACAAGGAAATACTCGATACTTTATTTTCGATACCACATCCCTACCTTTGACCTTTACCACTTGAAGCTAAATATCCCAATAATGATCAAAAAACCCGGGGTTTTTTGTCGCCAAAAAAAAAAAAAATTTAATTATATAAAAACTTTTATTATTTTTAATTTGAGAGATTTAATTATTACAATTAATTAATTGGCTTTGATTTTTCTTAAAGCTAGAACGATAGAAGCCAATGGCTTTCCCTATGGGAAATCTTGTGAGACTCCTCATTTAATGAACTGGACACCCGAGTATTTCTCTAGAGCTCTCCAAAAGAGCTTTTGAGATTACGATAAGTTGGTAAAAGAGAGCGTGACAGCCGGACGGATACTCAGTCAATAATTAAATTTAAATAATTAAAAAAAAAAAAAAATTAAGATAGGCTATTATACTTTTAGTTTTTTCTGATAATGGGGTCAAAAGAAATACAAGACTTAGGCAGCACTCATAACCCTGACGTTTCGGTCCCAAGTTTTGACCATCTTCTGGCAAATCTCAATGTGTAAATATATTAGCTAAATGAATTATTTAAATACTAGTTCCTTCGCCTTTGCCCCTAAATAAAGAAATAAAATATTAAAACAATCATATCTAATAATAAACAAAGGCGCAGGCCTTAAATTCACTTCTACAAAAAAAGGAGAAATAGTAAGGACACAAAATATTTAACCACGCAAAATGTGAAAATAAATCGAATTCGTTATGTGCTGAGGCAATAAATTTATTAACCACCCCCTCCCCTCACCCATCCTGAACTTCTCAAAAGGTGCAGCAACTAATATACGCCAATCATTACGATCCATCTCTTCTAGTATAAAATACAGATATAAAAATATTAGGTAAAGTACTTCCAGTTGACGTATTTACTCCAAAAATTAATTTAAATTGTGTAGGAAGTAGATACCGAATTTCTGCCTGGGTTTTCAAGTAATCGTGTTCACACACACGCACACACAGATATAATGGCATTTAGAATGGAGGATGTTTTTACTTTTTTGTCTTTTGTTCTCTCATAAGAGAAATTTATACTTATAAAGTGTTAAGTGATTAAATTAATAGAAAACAAAACAAAAGTAAAATTATTTTTGTCGGAAGTGAATTAAAAAAAAAAAGAGTGAGAAAGTGGAGGGGGCGAGAAGATAATCCTTCTAAACTTTGAATTTATTTCGATGATATTATTTTCTTCACACGATTAGGGGGAAAATAAAAAGGCAAAGAATTCGTTAATGAATTCGCATTAATAATAATAAAAAAAAAATGGCTTTCACTTATTAGGCTAGTTAAGCGAAGAGTGGAAAATATTAATTAAATAAAAAAAAAAGGAAGCAAGGAAAGAGAGAAAAGAAGATTGTAAGATAGAATAAATTCCTTTAAGGTTGAGATAGGCCTAGCTGATTGTGTGATATGCCAATACGATGAGTCTCTCTAAAACAAGGGCGGATACAGGGGGGTAAAGGGGTAATAACTCCCCCCCTCCGATATTTGAGAAAAATATTTTTTTTTTTGAAAAAATTGTGTTTTTAATATAAAATTTTAAAAACTATTACTTAAAAATTTGATTTGTATATATATTCTGGTAAACAACTACAGAATGCACCTTTAAATTATCGATAATAAAAAAAATTCTGTGCTGTGCGACCAGTCACACCAGATTACCCCCCTCCCCGAGAAACTCCTCTGGATCCGCCACTGACCTAAAACCATCCTCGTAAAATTCTGTCCACTTTGGACAAAAACCTCATAAAAATCCGTCAGGTAGTTTTGAAGTTAATCCTTTTTAAAGGAAAAGTTGAAATTAAATCTCATAATTAAATTATTTTTCGATAAATAATTAAATAAATATATTACATTTTAATTATCGTTCATAAGAATGGAGAAGAAAAAAATTTCTATGCCTACGCTAGTTAAGAGAAAGTAATCATTTTAATTAACCAACATCTATCTTCTATATATAATAATTACGGAGTGTCCGTCTGTCCGTCTGTCACGCTCTGTTTGACCAACTTCCCATTGGAATTTTGAAACGAAATTTTGCAGTCTTATAGAGGACGTTATGGAGAGTCCCGGAAAAATACTCGGGTCCCGAAATTCCTATAACTTTTTGAGTTATTAATTCTTAAAGTTACGATTTCTCCCATAGGAAATGTATAGAAAAATATTTAAGTATTCTTTGAAGTTGTGTATTCTATGAAGGTAAACAAATCCTCAAGCAGGCACTGGACTGGAATACGTAGTTATAATAATTTTCTTTTTATAATTAAGAAAAGGCGAGGGTCCGCCGTAGGCGATAAATACTTTTTGCGTATTGTCCGTTTATTTGTAAATATTTCGACCAGAGTGATATGGAATCATCTTCAGGGCAATCAACAGATGTTTTGCAAATCGTTAATTCCATGAATGCTCAGCTAGTAAAAAAGATTAATTAGAGTAATTGAGTTTCGTAGATAAAAACTTTCCCCAATAAATCACAATTGTTTGAAAAGACTAAAATTTTGAAATTTTAGAAAAATAAATTTATCCTTATAAATGACAAATTTGAAAATTAAAATTTAATTCATTTATATGATTAATTAAAGCAAAATAATTATGAGATTTAATTCTAACTTTTCCTTTATAATGCTCTAACTCTGAAACTACTTGACGAATTTTTATCACTTTTTTTCTAATGAGTAGAGGGTGGTTTTACCCTATATTAAATGGTGTCTAGAAATATGGCTATCTAGTAGTTAAGCTTATAATTCTGAATTGAGTTCAGATCCACATATATTTGAAATGCCTCCTCCTGAGGAAGCGAAACGGGAACCCACCTCAGTATGATTCCCATAAAAAGTTATTCCACAACGTGTCAGGTCAGACACTAATGACTAAAGAGAAGAGAAATAAAAAAAAAATGAATAGTGAAAAGAGCGAGGAACACGCAAAAAAATAAAAGCCTTCTAATCCAATTGAGACGTTTCGGGTCAATTTTTTTTTCCATCTTCAGTTTATGCTTCTTGTAGTTAGTTATAGGGTATACCTAAACTGTATTATGTGTAAAATTCTCTTTTATTTATTTAAAGAGATTGAGTGAAGGTGTGACAATAAAATTGTCCCGATTATTCATATCGGAGGCTTTTATTTTTTTAGCTCTCCTGCTATTATTGCCAACCCGATTAATAATAAAAATTAAGTTATTCTTAAATAAAATATTATTCTTTGCTTTTAGAGGAGAAACCCAAAGAAGGAAGGAACTCTAAACAAATCTGACAATAACATGGTGGGGGGGGATTCATTAGGGAGAA
>JAKCPI010013691.1:0-13430 GCA_023213315.1 Euborellia annulipes
CATTTGAATTGACTAAAATTCATTTGAAATAAATAGGGATGGGATCTAAAAATGGCCTTAGATGCACCGAGAAAAGACTTCAAAAAAATGAATAATCCAACAACAGAGGAAATATTTCAGTCAGTTTTCCTCATAAAGAATTTATAATTTCAGATCTTTTTTGTACAAAGGATTCTAAAGTCCAAAAAAATTTAATAAAAAATAGCAAATCTGGAGAAATTAATCGAAAATTTGTTCCATTTTGATTGCTGATCTTCCAACAAATTAAACGTTCAAATTTGAAACTTTCTTTTTTATCAAATAATAAAAATCTGGTGTGACTGGCGCACATTTTATAACTTTCTCTTACCTTCGGTAATCGAAAGTTGTGTACTGTTTTTGTCACACCAGATTTTTTGTGTCGACATATATTTAGTTCCCGACAGTTCGGAACATTTGAATTCAGATGTAAAATTTATAAGTATGGGGAAATATTTATATTTTGTTTACCGTGGCAACCATTTTTCTCCTATCTTCTCTATGGAGTACAAGAGTAAAGTGGTCTTTAGAAGATTTCAATGACAAAATGAGAATATACATTTTAAAGAGAATCTAAAAAATAATTGATTTTTGAATTAAAAAAAAAAATCGTTGGAGAAATTTTGAGAAAATCGATAAAAACTGAAAAAGTGCATCAGTAAAGTACTAGTACACTTTGGTCGATTTTGTTCAAAAGGTTCGTGTCATGTTCCATGTGGGTGCCTAAATTAAATATAAAATTTCAACCTCCTAGCTCTTTCTATTCTTGAGAAATTTTGTTCACAGACACACAGACAGACCATGTCGCGAAAACCACTTTTTTGGATTCAGAGGACCTCAAAACGTGTATCCAAACCATCAAAATCTCGACATCGAATTTTTGACATGAATCCAATACTTTCTCTCTATATATATTAACATATATATAGAGGTAAGAGAAAGTAAAAATTTCTTAATAAACATTAAATCATTTTCTTTTAATAAATTGTTTAATTATATTTCAACAGAAGTCTACTTATTCTCAGATTTCAACATGTGAAAGATTAATTGAGGTGAAAATTCAGAAAACAATCTTCATATGATTACAATACAGTAATAAATTATTGTGCTCACCTTCCTTTTTGAATTTAATATCTTAAATTGTTTATTTGCTTATTGAAATCCACTCCCAAAGTATCAATTACGATAATTGATCGTTGGTGTCAAGGAAATCTAAATGTACAATTAAGTAGTTCTTACTAGATCTGCTTGATCATCTAGGTGAATCATAGAGAAAAAACTTATGCATTCTACTATACCGGAATATTTCGATATAAAAAAATCAGGTTTTGATGGATATACACGTTTTGAGGTCCCCTGAAAAAAGTAGTTTTTTGCAACATGGTCTGTCTGTCTCTCTGTGTGTGTGTCTGTCTGTGAACAAAATATCTAAACAACGAAAAGAGCTTCTAGGTTGAAATTTTATATTTAAGTTAGGCACCCCTCCTCGGACGTAACACGAAGCTTTTGAACAAAATAGGCAAAAGAGTACTAGTACTTTACTGATGTACTTTTTTTTAGTTTTTTTGTTCGATTTTCTCAAAATTCTCTCTAACGATTTTGATTAAAATTCAAAAAACAATTATTTTTTAGATGCTCTTTGAAATGTATATTCTCATTTTGCTCTCAAAATTGTTTGAAGCACACTTTACTCTTTTAATTCATAGGAAAGATAGAAGAAATGGTAACAAAATATAAATATTTTCTTGTACTTATAAATTTTACATTTTGAATTCAAATGTATCGTACTGTCGGAACCTAAATATATGTCGACACAAAAAACAAGCACAGTACACAACTTTCTCTTGCCGAAGGTAAAGAGGAAGTTGTGTTCTGTACGACCATCACACCAGATTTTTACTCATATAGGTAGGTAGTGCTAAATCCAATTTTTGAATACTTGCGGAATCGTCTCTGGCCAATAGCCATAAAAATTTATAGAAAAAGTTGTTTATATAAATATTGTATATATCTAAATTCTTTCAAAAGGGCAAAATGGAAAAGGCATTCGGATTAGTAATTAATAAGATTTTACTAAATTACCTAGATAATATTTATAGAGTTAATTTTACTACATTTAGATAACGGAAAGTATTAGCTCTTATTTAAATTTCGAAAGATCGAGAAGGCTTGGAGATGATCTTCTCATGAACTTCTTGTGACTTTCGCTGCAAGGGTCGGGCCTTCGACTCCCGTTTAGCCTATGCTTGTGTAACACGCGTGGCCAATGGGCCGGTTTTAATTCGTAGGGATCGTTCGTTCATTCCTTTCTTCCCAAGATTACCCTGGAGCTAGGAAAGTATTCTTGAAACTGATCCCCGATTGCGTTCACCTTTTCAAATATAGATATTAAACAACTTGTCGATTTGTTTGTTTGTTTGTTTTTCTTGACTATATTCATTTCAATTGATCAAGAATAATCTGAGAGTTATGATCAGTTAAGCAAATAAAAAAATTCAAAAACAAAAGATTTGTTAAATTTCCGCACATTTTCTTCATACCAAGTTATAAAAACTTGAAGTGAATATTCAATGAATAAAAAAAAGGAATGCTTTTGCAATTATGATGTTCATAATGCATAAAACCGATTGTAATCAAAATAAAAGAACCACAATGAAAAGAATCCATTTTTTTTTTAATTTAATGGTTAAAGTCAGATTATTGACTTCTTTATATTATTATTTTTTTTAGAACAATAACAGATTGATATCTAATATAACAAGGAAATATAAGAAACCTAAATATTGTGCGTAAAAAAATAGGAAATAAATTGAAATTGAGTCCGGGTTGAAAGATAAAAGAAAAGGAAAATATGAAATTTTTTTTATAATGCATCTTTATATTTTATTCTAAATTTATTATTTTATTTATAATAAATATGGATCTAATCAAATGATATTAATGAGGAGGCGATTAAAAGCAGGTAACCTTATAATCCTCAGATCAAATATACCTCAATGGACAAAAATTATCAGTTTCTAAGAAAGGAATCGCGAACCCATCTCAGCAATATTACCATCAACTTACACAATTTCTGACATAAATGATTGAAGAGAATAAATGGACCCTGTTATGCATTAGTGTGTCAAGCGTCAAAAAATTAAAAATTGAGTTAAGCACGGAATATTGTTTCAAATGCTTAATAATTAATATTATTTTTTACTTTCTCTTACCTATGTATATATGTAATATATATATAGAGAGAAAGTATTGGTTTCATGTCAAAAATTCGATGTCGAGATTTTGATGGATCTTCACGTTTTGAGGTCCCCTGAATCCAAAAAAGTGGTTTTCGCGACATGGTCTGTCTGTGGGTGGGTGGGTGGGTGGGTGGGTGGGGTGTGTGTGTGTGTGTGTGTGTGTGTGTGTGTGTGTGGGTGGGTGTGTGGGTGTGTGTGTGTTCAATTTTAAGCATGAAGGAATTGAGCTATGAGGTTGAAATTTTATATTTAAGTTAAACACCCCCCGGGACCGGAAAAATAAGCTTTTAATCAAAATCGGCCAAAGAGTACTAGTACTTTACTAATGTACTTTTTCAGTTTTTTTCGATTTTCTCAAAATTTGCTCCAACGATTTTTTTTTAAATTCAAAAATCAATTAATTTTTAGATGCTCTTTAAAATGTATATTCTCATTTTGCGATTGAAATCTTCTGAAGACCACTTTACTCTTGTGTTTCATAGGAAAGATAGGAGAAATGGTTGCCATGGTTACAAAATATAAATATTTTCCCATACTTATAAATTTTACATCTGAATTCAAATGTTCCGTACTGTCGGGAACTAAATATATTTCGACACGAAAAATCTGGTGTGACAAGCACAGTACACAACTTTCGATTACCGAAGGTAAGAGAAAGTTGTGTGCTGTGCGCCAGTCACACCAGATTTTTATGAAATATGTCCTAAAAAAATTTATATTTAATGTTACTTGCACAATTAACAAAAAAATTTATATATAATCCAATGAAAATAAAAAACTTTAATGTTGATTTTCTCAAAACTCGGTAGGTGACCCACGGGGCGTGGTGTAGAGGTTAGCGCGCTAACCTCATATACCAAACGTCGCGGGTTCGGACCCCAGGCAGTCCGATGATTTTATTTAAGCCATCTGGATACCAGATGGCTTAAATAAAATGCCTGGACCCTAATATATATAAATTCATAAATAACGGTTATCGACTAAAGTCTTAAATGGCCTGAGCTGCCGAAAAGACAGTGTGAATGTGTGTGTGAGTGTGAGTGTGAGTGTGAATGAGAAAAAAGTGTGAATGTTTAAAAAAAAAAACTCGGTAGGTGGCGCTTGACACACTAATGCGTAACAGAGTCCATATATAGTCATAGAAAAGACATAGGCAGAACACTAAACGATCAAAAATTATTAGGATAATTAATTAGGACTTGTTTCTAGTAGAGAAGAAAATCAACCTTGTAATAACAATTTAAATTCGACCCTATATAATTTTGATAGAATTTTTAGCTCTTCGTTTATTTTATTACATAATAAAATAAAAATAATTCTTCAACATTTTAATAAAATAAACGATTATAAGAACCTAGTAGAGTATTTAAAACATCTTTAGACTTTCTTAGCTTCTTGCGAAAATCGATGTACAAAAAAATTTGATAATGTCTGACAAGAATTTATACAAGAGAAATTTCAGGAAATGAGGTAGTTCATGCTGATTAAAAGAGTACCATCCATTGGTGAATTATACCCAAATGACAGGGTGAGTACTGTTTTTCTTTAATTTTTTCTCATTCCCATATAGTGAAGTATTTATAACCTCCTGACACAACCTAGTCCGGTCATTCTTTAAGAGATAATGGTTCCATAGGTTAAAGGCGCGTTCGTAATCTTAATCCCGCTTACAGTACGGGGTTTTGCGACCAGAAGAAATAGAACAGGCCGACCTGTCAAACTGTCTGACGCCTATTGAAAATATAGAAGAAAGGGACAGACATGTAAACTGCCAGTCCCAGCTCGGGTAGCTCGTGGTCGCCATCCACGTACCCACAAGATGTGGGCCCCTGAGCAAAATCTTCTTTAATTAATAATATACAAATTAGCAGTTAATTTTTTCCAGTGTCGGAGATTATTTTCCTGACTTTTTACCCCAAGAGTAGATGTCGAATAATTTTTTTATGGACTTGAATCCGAGTTGTGTAGCGTCTGTGGGCCATTCATTTATATTTTTCTTGAATAATTAGTTGTTCAATAAAGAGGAGTTTTACAATAAAATATAAAATCTGTATTTAATTGTTTTTATACAGGGTGTTTGTGTAATATAATTTAGTCGTTATTTTGGTCTGAATAAAGAAAAACGTTCCTATAAAACATATTCGTAAATGCTTCATTAATTAACCAGATATCCGCCATTTTTTTACTTTCTCTTACCTATGTATATATGTAATAAATATATAGAGAGAAAGTATTGCGATCATGTCAAAAATTCGATGTCGAGATTTTGATGGATATACATGTTTTGAGGTCCCCTGAGTCCAAAAAAGTGGGTCCGCAAATTGGTCTGTGTGTGTGTGTGTATGTATGTGTGTCTGTGTGTGTGTGTGTGTGTGTATGTGTGTGTGGACAGATTTTTAGCATGAAGGAGTTGAGCTAGCGGATTGAAATTTTATATTTAACTTAGGTACCTTTGAAGAATCTCAAAATAAGCTTTTGAACAAAATCGGCCAAAAAGTACTAGTACTTTACTGATGTACTTTTTCAGTTTTTTTCGATTTTCTCAAAATTCCCTCCAAGGATTTTTTTTAAAATTCATAAATGAACTATTTTTTAGATGCTCTTTAAAATGTATATTCTCATTTTGCCGTTGAAATCTTCTGAAGACCACTTTACTCTTGTTCTTCATAGGAAAGATAGAACTGGTTGCCATGGTAACGGAATTTAAATCTTTTCTTTTTATTAGATTAAAAATCAATTATTATTTAAATTCCCATTTTTTTAAAATTTATTTGTGTCTTTAATTGTTTCAAAGAAAACATATATGTCTCTCTCTCACTTGCAAACATTATCGTCTCTCTCTACTCTTTTAAATTCCCTTTCCACCTTATCTTCGCATAGGAACAATGTTAATTTCCTATAGGGATTTGTATGTTAATTTCGATTCAAAAGGGGGTCCCCTTTAGAACTTTTTAGGCATTTAAAATTTTTTTTCCAATTCTTATGAAATTTTGTATTTATTTACGATTCTATATTGTGTATAAAATGTCCAAATATGAGATTAAAATTTTGAAAAATAACCATAGTTTATTTGAAGCAGTCAACATTTAAAATCCAAGTTTGAAACTAAGGTGCTATCGGAAACTAAATATATCTCGACACAAAAAATCTGGTGTGACCAGCACAGTGCGCAACTTTCTCTTACCGAAGGGTAAGAGAAAGTTGTGTGCTGTGCGCCAGTCACACCAGATTTTTAAAACTAAATACCCCTAATATATCTCTGGGACGGTTTGACCGATTGAGTTGAATTTTTGCACGGAACTCAGTTATATGTTAAGTCTCACAACTCAATCGGTTAAGCCGTCCCAGAAAAATAAATTATTTAGAAAAAAAAAATGGCGTAAATATTAAGAATACTTTTTAGAGGATGTGCTGACTATATATAATTAATAGGCTATTTATTTGTTGAAAATCAAATTGTGTTTTAATAAAATTATTTATTAGTATAGTCAAAGAATAATATTTATTATGCAAAAAAATTGTGTTCAATAAATGTAATTAAAAGATTTATGGACCTGAGAATTTATTACTTTTTAATATATTTAGACGTCTTATAAACAGACATAAATCAAATTACAAGTTCAATTGCACCTGTGACATTTTAAAAGATTTTTTTTTTAATAGAAAATTGTTATAAAAAAACTTAAACCATTTAATAACCTTCTAGGTACATTTTTCGAGATTTCCTTTTATTTCTTTTAGTGTAATGTTTCATATTGTCAATTAAGGCGACAAATTTAATCTCATTTGATTATAGGAAAAAGATAGGGTAGATCAGTGGTTCCCAACCGGTGTGCCCCGGGACCCAAGGGTGCCGCGAGAATGCCTAAGGGGTGCCGCGAGATATTTAGATAAAAAAAATAAAATAAAGAGGCGAAAAAATAAAGTTTTGCTAAAAAAAAGGTCAAATGATTAAAATGGAAGCGGCAAAATTTTCCGTAGATCGGAAAATATTAAGCTTTGCCAAAAAAAAGGTCAAATGATTTTCACGCAAGGGAAAAAAATTTGCTCTAGGGTGGAAAAAAATTTCGATTTGATAGGGAAAAAAAAGGAAGGGTGCCGCTAGTGTGTAATATTATTCCCAACGCACCTTTGGGGTGCCGTGGACTTCAAAAGGTTGGGAAACGCTGGGGTAGATAATCGATTATAAAATAACCGATTAATCGTAAGAAAAATTAATTTTCTTTTTCTTAATTTTATAAATATTCGTAAGTGATAAAATAAAGGGAATGGAATTTTATTTCTTAAATATAACAATAAGAGGATAAAGCCTCTTATTGTTTTATATAACAGCCACTTTATTTCTTCAATGTATTTCTTAAATATTTTAATCATATATCTTTAAATTATTAATACTCACGTTTAAAAATAAATAAAGTAACCAGTAGTCAGCACGTCCTTGCCATGGGTAGACCTGAAACAAAGAGATTGTTAACTTTCTAATAATTACTTTATAAACAATATTTTGCATTAAATTAAAAATTTTATTCATCTATTGATGATCAATGCTATCAAATAAATATAATTTGAAACGAATCAGATGTTTCCAGTAACGGCAACAGTTATTGATTACTTAAAAGATAACAAGAGCCGCTATCGGACAGGTGCAAATGTTTTGTATCCATTTATAGACAAAATAGTTAGTGAAGTAACTTCAATCATTTAGAAAAATACAGACAGTTGGTTTTCACGTTGCAACAGAGAACCATCTTGTGAAAAGATTTAATGGATTTCATGCTAATTATTTGAGATGTAATTAGCCTAGTAGAAAAAAAATCTTTACAAAAAAAGAGCGCTGAAAAGCGCCATGATCCACAATAATAATAGCTGACAGAGACAGAAAAAGTAATAAGTAAATAACTCTGTCCAATAATAATTAGGCCTATTTACTGTAAAATATAACAACTCTGGTGGTTTTGACAATCAATCTTGATTAAGAGTTATTATCACTTTTAATTTTCCATTTTATTTGGATTATCGCCATGATTATAGAAGGTATTTTCATAATCTTCAAACTTAATGGTAAATTATTTGATTCTATGATTAGGAACAGGTTGTCTCTTGTTGATATCCAAACAAATAAATTAAATTAATACTGTATTTCAAAATGGAAAAATAACATCTTTAAAAATGCAAATAAAAAATAATGTTTTCCAATTTTATAGTATCAAAACAAACTTAATCATTTTTAAATAATTCAAAGTCGGTGAACCAGGTGGGAGAAAGAGAAATCAACAGCCAATAAGTTATTCTAGTCAAGCTAGGTTAATCAGTGCTGAACCTAGGTTGGGTGCTCCAAAGTTCCATTTAAACAGATATAAATGATACACTAGGCCAGCGTTTCACAAAGTGTGGGTCGCGACCAGGCACAGGGTCATAGAAAAATTATGCCCAGGCGCAAAAAAAAAAAAATTGTAAAAACACAAAATTTTTTTTTTTACATATTATTTTTTTTACATCAGTTAGATACTAGGAATAGGACAAAGTGGGTATTTGTTTAAAAACTTGATTTTTATTAAAGAATAAAATTTGTTTTGCAAATAAATGTTTTTTTTTTTACTAAGGTGAGTTTCGAAAAATTTTAAAACCTCATACCGGGCCGCCGTCAAAAAAGTTTGGGAAACGCTGCACTAGGTGATAAGGAATGTCTTTAAATTTTTAAAGTCTTAAAAAGAAGAAAATTCCATGAATCTCTATGTATACATATAAATTAGAGATTATTTTTAAAAAGAAATAATCATACATATAGTCGGACGTTTTTTTAACCTCCCTAAAAATAAGTTGAAGTCATTTTGGATACTGGAAGAAGCAAGGAAAATTACTGTAGCCGGAAGACTAAAGATAGAGACAAAAGTCAAGGGGAGTTCGGCTCCAAGGAAAATTTATTTAAACCATTTGGAGAGTAGTTTGGTAGAGAAGAAGGTAATATGGACCCCCTTTGGTCGGGTTCCATATATGTGATTAAAAAATTTAGCTCTTTTCAAAAGGTCATAATACCTTTCTTCTACCCTCTTTTATAAATAAATGTGGATCAGTGTAGCCGATTTTTAATATCATCAGCACCGCAGATGGGGCACCCACTGAGAGGGCCTCGACCCTTTAACTTCAACCATAAATTTCAAACGAAAAAAAAAAATTAATTTATTTTCAAAAGAATATGTTTCAAGAAAAAAGAAACGAGGCTTTTAAGTTATAACTTAAATTATTAAAAATATTTTTTCGCCTCTCAAGCGCATATATTTGGATTTAAATTTTCTTTTGAGGGGAGGGAGGAAGGGCTCAAGCAAGGCTCTCGGCGGCCCTGAATATTATACAGGGCCTACACTCGCTTAATTAATTCTATATATCTTCACATACCGAAAAGACTAAAAAAATTTTTTGTATAATAAAATCCCATTTTTTTTACTTTCTCTTACCTATGTATATATGTAATATATATATAGAGAAAGTTATTGGATTCATGTCAAAAAATTCGATGTCGAGATTTTGATGGATCTTCACGTTTGAGGTCCCCCTGAATCCAAAAAAACCATTTTTGGCATTATGTCTGTGTGTGTGTGTGTGTGTGTGTGTGTGTGTGTGTGTGTGTGAAACACGATTGCTTAAAAACCAAAGCAGCTAGATCGATGAAATTTGGTATATGCTCCTTACACTAAAATTGTAGATTTCTATCAACTTTTGGAGTAAATACGTCACTTGGAAGTAGTACTTTACTTAAAAAGTTTTTTCAAAAATTTTGAAATTTTCAATTTTTTTGTTATATTATGATAAAATACTCTATTTTAAAAAGTTTTTATTCTTTGACATTTTTTCGAAAACTGAATAGTTTTTGAAATAATCAAAGAAGAAATAGAAAATTTTCGTTAATTTTGATAAAAAAATCAAAACAAAATCATACAGGTGTCATTAAAAAAGGGTAAATATAAACAAATGAATTTGTGAAACAAATGAATTTGTAGAAACAAATGAATTTGTGAAACAAATGAAGAAAATCAAAACAAAATCATACAGGTGTCATTAAAAAAAGGGTAAATATAAACAAATGAATTTGTGAAACAAATGAATTTGTGAAACAAATGAATTTGTGAAACAAATGAATTTGTTTATATTTACCCTTTTTTTAATGACACCTGTATGATTTTGTTTTGATTTTTTTATCAAAATTAACGAAAATTTTCTATTTCTTCTTTGATTATTTCAAAAACTATTCAGTTTTCGAAAAAATGTCAAAGAATAAAAACTTTTTAAAATAGAGTATTTTATCATAATATAACAAAAAAATTGAAAATTTCAAAATTTTGAAAAAACTTTTTAAGTAAAGTACTACTTCCAAATGACGTATTTACTCCAAAAGTTGATAGAAATCTACAATTTTAGTGTAAGGAGCATATACCAAATTTCATCGATCTAGCTGCTTTGGTTTTTATGCAATCGTGTTTACACACACACCCAGACGTAATTCCAAAAGAATATACGAGAAAGTCTCGGGGAAGTCAATCCCCATATTTTTAACATAAATTATTTATCAATTGTTAAAAATTTTATATAAAAAGCTCAGTGGAGGATCATATACAACAGATGTTCAAATATTTTTTTTTTTTATTAAAATATAGCACTAGGAAGTAATAAATTAAATTTGTAAATAATAAATAAGTTAAAAGAAAGAATACAATAGGTATAAAAATTTAAATATCTAAAGAATAAGATATTTAATATTTAAAGTTAATATCTTTAAAAAGAAATCGTGATAATTGCTCAAGAATGGACTTGAAAACAGCAAACATCCAGGCCAATGATACGTATATGAATACCTATTTATGAGTTGTTTTGGAGTTGAGCCAAAGCTTCATGACTGAGGGAAGATGTGAACGAGAGGAAAAGAGAGAGATGATGGTCCAGAGGTGAGGCTGATGACCGAGAGGCAACAAAAGCTGCATTGCAACCAACAGCAGCTCCTCTCTCTCCTCGTTGCTTGTTATCAGTGGAAATATGTGGGCCCCAGCGAGGACATTCTCTCTCTTTCACTTTGAAATCGATTCAGGATTACATCACTTAACAGCTAGTTCAAATTGTAGACGTCTTATTTAACAGCAAGATGACATTTATTTTGGATCAAATCTCAGCACACAATTTTTTTTTTTCTCGCTTTCCTGTTTTTATTTATATCTTTTTCTCTCTTTGATCCTTAAGGATTTTTTTTAACTTGGTTTAATTTATGAAGATGATTATTTTGAATTTTTTTTTTCTTTTTTTGTATTAGAATGCATAAATTATGAGTAATAACAAATAGAAAATAGTTATCAATGCAATTTTTGGGTTGTGTTTAAATAAATGGGATACTTTTTTTTTAATGTACTTTTTTATATTAGAAGAGAAGATAGCTCCATGATCAGTCCAGGGGCGGATTAATGCAATTTTGTCGGGGGGGGGGTTTATTTAAGGACTTTGTCGGCATCTATGGCCATTTAGACCCATTTCCTATTTATTTAAATTGATTGGTATCAAATTCAATTGAAATTAAAGAGCGGTAATCATAATTTTTTTAGATTACTAGTTTTTATAACTTTTTGAATTTCTTCTGGGGGGGGGCGATCGGCCCCCTTTAATCCGCCCCTGGATCAGTCATTTATTTACTCCACATCCTAAGCGATAAAATCTATTTATATAATTCGCTAATGTCTGTCTGTCATGCTCTATTTGGGCAACTTCCCGTTGGAATTTTGAAACGAAATTTTATATGCATAAAGAGGAGCTTCTAGGGATTACAGAAAAATTATTTTAATCTCGAAATTCCTATAACTTTTGAGTTATTAATTCCTAAAGTTACGATTTCTCCCATAGGAAATGTATAGAGAAATATTTATGTATTCTTCCTATTTGTGTATTCTATGAATGCAAACTAATTCTCAAGTAGGCACTGGATTGGATTAATGATAATTTTTTTTGGATACCAAATGGCGTAAATAGAAATGTCTGGAACCCCAATATGTATAATGGAGGATATTTAGTTGAAAGAATACTAGGTTTTAAGGTAGAAACCTCATCCTAGTTTGATAGCGCATTTGTCTTTGACTCTTTATTCATCTTATTCTTTAACTCCCTGTTGGCAAGAACAAGAACGTAATTTAAACAGAATGATGGCTCAATAGAAAAACAAATATGGAAAACAAAATTATTATTCAGCTTAATAATAATTTATAGCCTGTTAAAAAATCTTTATTACTATATTCTTTTTAGTGAAGACCTAGGGGCAAGGTAGTATTTTGGAAATTATGCGAGTTCACTTGAGCTAAATAAAAAAAAGTTCTTGTCTTTAATTAAAAGAAGCAATTAGAGGATAAAAGCAGCTTAGGGAGTTGAAGACAATTCAGGTACAAATCAATTTAATGACAAAAATTTATCCAACTATCCCAATACTCTGGAGTATTTACAAAAACATATATCAGAAGTGAATTTAAAGAGGATTATTCCTAATAGGCCTATAATCATTAATTTTATGTTAGAACTGGCATGTTATAGTTACTAAAGAGAAATACTTGGATAGAAGCAAGCCTTTACTGAGATGGGTTTCCGTTTACTTTCTAAGGATCTATCACTATTAGAGTAGAATAATTGTTTGTCTTTAGGTGGATTTGAACTAGGATTGTCTTCAACTCCGGATTTATAAGCATTATCTTGAAATAGGACACTGCGAGATCTCTAAAGGGTTCTGCGTGACTAAATAAAAAATATTTTTATTTTAAATATTTTTTTCCATAAATAAAACTAATAATTTGTTTTTTATTATTTATGAAACTAGATTCAATATTATCCATCGATTGACATGTTCATATAGAAACAATTAGTGAGAACTGTAGGACTGTATTTAATGGGGTTGGAGAATAAAAACTAGCAGATTAATCGCTCCTCCTGACGTCCTTTATTTGGCAGATATTTCGATGCCTTCTCACCTCACCACTATGTTTAACGCCCCTAAGACATTTGATATTAATAGACTAAGCCCACCTAATATATCCTCGCGGCACTGAAGATGATGTGTGTCTTACGCATCGAAATATCTGCCAAATAAAGGACGTCAGGTGGAGCGATTAATCTCTGCTGGTTTTTAATCTTCAACCCCATTATTCTACTCAT
>JAKCPI010013692.1:0-22173 GCA_023213315.1 Euborellia annulipes
TTCTTGCAAGGGCTTCGGAATCGCCCACAGCCCATCCACTTTATCCAATATATTTTTTTTAGTTGAGGCATGTTTACGGAAGGGTGAGGTGGGTCTGTCAGCTGGAATATGTAGAAAATCAGTGAAAAAAATTGTGAAAAATCCAGAAAAAATTGATCATTTTTAATGATTTTTTTGCATTGTAAGGGACAAGAATCCTCCCCCACATCCCCCCCCCCCTTGGAGTCCAAATGTTAATGTTTTTTTAACTTTCACTTCTCTAGACCTTCTGAAGAAATGTTAAGGCTAAAATATTCCTTTTCATCCCTCCAAATTTTTTTCGTGGCCCTATAATTAACGAAAAAGGGTGGAAATAAGTTAGGGGCCTCCCCCCCTCCGAAAACGGTACGTGCTGGGGGAAAACGGAGGTCATATTTGGATTCAGGAGGTCATTTTACTTGAGAATCTGAAGGAATTTTCTCGGGGCTTTTTTCTTGTAGCACAGTGTAATCAAAATGAGGGAGGATTTTTATAGGTCTATCAGAGATTTTAAAAGTGAAAGACCTTTCCTAGAAATGATGAGATAAATTGAAAAAATTTCAATGTCAGGACTTACCTAGCGCAGAGAGAGATCCTCGGAGAGGGCTTAGATGGATGCTCGAGCGACAAGGTCGATGATTATCAAACAAAGAGTGTACGTGTTGAGATTTCGCTTCTTTTTGATGCTCCCTCATTTGCATGTTGATTTGTTTTAGCGACTTCGACTCGTTGCCATGAGACACGTGAAGAGATGCTGTAACAAAAGAAAATTATATTCTAATTAAATATTCATTTTATTTTCTAATATAAATACTGTATCTTAAGTTAATATTTTATCATCATTTGTGACAATTTATATTGAATTGATTTAAAAAGAGTTTATTTTAACTCACATTTCCTTTTCTAATTACTTGAAGAAATATTATAAATACAGGGTCGCAGACAGACTTGACGGACCCTGGGGCTACTTAATAATACGGCCCACCCCCCACCCCCACCCTTAAAGTTTTTTTTTAGTATGTAAAAGGCAAATGTGATCTTCATGCCAACAATTTTTTGAAACAGTTATACATAACTTACAATATTTATTTATCTGGTAAATAAAAAAGTTATTTAAAAATTTTTCAAAATTTCCTGGGGGTCTGGGAGTATGGAAAATTTTTTGAAAATTAGACACTTAAATCTGCGTTTTTAGCTATCCTGAGACATTGTTTTGAGCTTAAAGAGCCCGGGCCGCCTCAGGAAATGATTTTTTTTTAATTGAAATTTTAAGATTTGAGCTTAAAGGGTCCGGGCCCCTAAACTGCAAAGCACAAGTAATAAAATTTCATTTTTTTTCTTTAATTAATTAATAAAGTGACAATTTTATATTTGTGACAAGAATTTTTTTTTTTTTAATAATGATTAAATTTTTTTCTATTACGTCGTGGAACGTCAGAGCACATTTTGAAGGTGCGCGTCTCCGGGGTGCTAATTTTGGGAGATTGCGGCCACAATTTTGAAGCTATCGACCTCAAATTTTTTTAAAATTAAAGCTATTTAAAATGTCTACAACTTATAGAAGCCCTTTTTTTTGATTTTCGAAAAAAATAAATTTTTTTTTAGATTAATCGCATTAAAGAAAAGATTTTTTTTAAAAATTCGCTCTATATCTTATAGATAATTAAATTAGTAATCATGGTGTTAAAAAATAATTAATTTTTTACCCTTAATTAATTAGCTGGAATCTTTCAAATGAATCAAACTAATAGAATCGCATTGGAAGAACAGCAGAGATGAATTCAATCGACTGGCTTCTTGCTCGAGGTGAATGCAACTAATATAAAAGACTTGCTTTGCTCGTAATAATGATGACACATGGCTTTTTTTTTTCCTTCTTCTGAAACAAAGAAATATTTATTTATTAGTTTTTTATCCTATTCTATCGACAACATAATTTAAATATTCAAATATTTAATAATTGTTTTATTTATCCCGTAATCCTTTCCCAAATATCCTTTTTAAATACAAAAATTCAATTTTCATAATAAAAATCATTTGATTGTTTTTTTTTTTTTTAGAAAAGTTAAAAAGATCTTTTTTTCTTTTAGACGAGATAAAAAATAAAAAGCAGCCTGTTTGTTTTTCCAATATTAAAAAAATTAAAATTTTGAATATATTAACGTAATTTTTCCTTTCTGACCCTTTTTAATCATAATTAGAAAGGCCTAATAAATTGATAGAACAAAAGATCAACTAATGGTCGCAGTTCAAAGTGCCTTAGGTCCATAATAATAATAATAATAATAAAAAAAAGGCCTAATAAAAAAATGACTAATACTCTATTTACCTGATCCTAATGAGAGAAAAAGGGCTGGGAGGGAGGCTGAGTTGTTTCTGCTTAAATTTTTAAGACTTACTTTACACACTCACCCTTAAATAACAAACCCCCTAATTAAATGTATACTTTCCTATGGAAATTTTTTTATATTCAATTGCGAAATGTTATTAAATGACAATTTGTTTTTTTCTATTAGATTAGGAATAAAAACAAAATCCTGTGATATTTGGGGAAAATTCAATAGAAATGAATATAATTCAATGTTTTTTTTAACTCCCTCCATCCCACTTGGCATATTTAATTATTAATTGACAAGGGATGAATAAATGAATAATGTTTATTTACCTGAGGAAGAGAAGAGAGAGAGATTGAGATGTTGCTGCTGCACCGAAATGCGAATTTCTAAAGTCCGAGCCCGAAGGGCTTTAAGCGCTCTGAATGGAGTGGCGGGGAGTGCAGTCATCTTCAAGTGGGGAGCGAAAATCTATAACAAGGGATAATAATACAAAATTATTTACAAAAATTTGTCATTTCTTCTTTGATTTAAACTCTATAATCAAATAAAAAGAGATAGTTAAAGAAAATTAGTTTTAATTAGTGATTAGTGAATTTATATTTGATAATATCAAGTAAATATGTAAATATATATCCATACTCAATAATTTATATCTTATTTATACATTCAATTAACCCAAAGTTTCCAAAAAAATTAATTAAACAAAGATATATAATATTAAATAGATATTACCTTATATATATATATATATTTTTTGATGATTGGATGTCATTTTGTTCTCACTCAAAGTTAAAGCATCTCAGATGATTCATAATCAAATCTAAAATTAAATTAATATTTATTTAATATCAGAATAATAAAATAAAATTAATAGATATAATAGATGATGAACGACAAATGAACATGCTGGAGGTATTTTCAGGCCAAATTTTATTCCATTATTCAGTCGACGTTTCGGGGGACTCAACGCCTCCCTTCATCAGGACTCTAGACTGTATAAAGGCAAACATGAACCCTCGTTGGTTTAGTCATTAAAGAATGAATTTAATGGTCCAATTTCGCCTGCTGGTTGGAAGTAAGGCATTCACAGGGCGAGTTCTCAATATAATGAATTTTATTTCAATATTCTTCTTCTTCTTCTGTCCTCGCCATTATTAATAGCGCGGTGCGGGGTCGGCGGACCTTACTCTCCCCCTATTTAATGCTGTTGTCTCCGACAGGCCAAGCTCGGGCAGGTGTCTCTCTTGACCCGATGAAGCCAAGTCATCCTAGGTGCTCCTCTGCGTTGTCGTCCGAGGAGCCCCATATCGTAATAGATTTTGTCAGTGATTGGCGCTATGCCAAACCTGCTCCTGATAATATCATTGGGGATGCGGTCAAGTCTGGTGACACCAAGTGACCACCTGGCCATCCGCATCTCCATTATTTCAATATTATACTGTTTTTATTAACAAGTCATGCCAATCTTAAATAATCAAGATAATCTTTCTATTCTAAGAAAATTCTTTTTATTAAAAACTCAAGAGTGAAATTGGACTATGGATATAAAAAAAAAAATAAAAATAAAAATAAAAAATAAAAAAATATAAACACAATTTACATTCTCCTTTTGACGTTTCGATAATGTGAAAATAAAACAAAAAGCGAGAAACCACATATCGCTGATTATTATAACAATTGTCTTTGTAATATATTATTGTAGAGTGTGCTCAAGTTATTAGTGTTTTAGTTATTTTTTTTTTTTTATTTCCATAGTCAATTTCACTTGAGTTTTTAATAAAAAAGAATTTTCTTAGAATAGAAAGATCATCTTGATTATTTAAGATTGGCATGACTTAATAAAAACAGTATAATATTGAAATAAAATTTATTGTATTGAGAACTCGCCTTGTGACAAGGGCGGATACAAGGGGGGGGGGGTTAATACTCCCCCCCTCCCCCGAGACTTGAAAAAAAATACCTTTTTTTCGCAAAAAAATTTATTTTTAATGTAAATTTTTAAAAATTAATACTTAAAAATTTGATTTGTATTTATATTCTGCCAATCAAGTACAGAATGTGCCTTTAAATTACCGAAATTATGAAAAAATAATGTGCTTTGGGACGAGTCCTTGTGAATGCCTTTCTTCCAACCAGCAGGCGAAATTGGACCATTAAATTCATTCTTTAATGACTAAACCAACGAGGGTTCATGTTTTCCTTTATACATGTCTAGAGTCCTGATGAAGAGAGGCGTTGAGTCCCCCGAAACGTCGACTGAATAATGGAATAAAATTTGGCCTGAAAATACCTCCAGCATTTTCATTTGTCGTTCATCATCTATCCACACCAGGCTTTCCCAATCATCATTAGATATAATAGATACCTAATTTTATATTTTGAATAAAAAATCTCGCTGGAGTTTCAACAAATCTAATGAGACGTTGTCACTTCTGATTACATCATGGGACGTGAATGCAACTAAAAGACTTGCTTTGCTCGTAATAATGAAGACACGTGGCTTTTTTCCTTCTTCTGAAACAAAGAAATAATTATTTATTAATATTATTTTTTATCTTCTTCTATCATCATAATTTAAATATTGAATAAAGATTATTTTGTTAAATAATTGTTTTATTTATCCCTTAATCCTTTCCCAAATATCCTTTTTAATTACAGTATATGCGAATATTTTATTCACACACCCTTAAAAAGCATCCCTTTGTTAATAAATCCCAAAGCAAGAGGCAATATTTTTTTGAATATCTAGTATAGTAAAATTCTATTCTATCTTTAAATAGAGGCTTAAAATAAACTCTCGCACCCCTATAACCTGGCGACAAATAACAAAACAAAAAAGGTTAATACTTTTCACGTTTGTTAATTTTCAAGCTGTTGTTCTGTTGCGTAAAGAAAGTAAAATGATAAAATTTTATAGAAAGATTTCTATAATTCGACTAGCACCCCCCAAAATGCTTTCCCAGGATATATATTGTATATATAAAATAATATTGGTAAAAAATAAATAAAGAGAAATGCAGCTATGGGTTTTTTTTTTTTTATTAATCTCAGCACTCACGCTGACGTTTCGATACCGGTAGGGTACATGAGTGCTGAGATTAATAAAAAAGAAAATATAAGCTTATAGAGGTAAGAAAAACTAAAAGCCATAGCTGCATTTCTCTTTATTTATTTTTTAATAATATAATTAACACACAGCTATAAACTACTTTGCAAAACGATTTCTTTGCTTATTTTATGGAAAAATAATAATATTTATTTACAGAGGCGGACCGGGGGGGGGGGGGGGGGGGCGAGCCGGCCTAGACCCACAAATGTTTGTCTTTGAGGGGCGGCACGGTATTTTAAAAATATATTTTTCTGTGTGGAGGATGAAGATATTTCCCCCCCCAAAAAAAAAAAAAAAAAATTAAATTCTGAAAAATGAGTTCGCCCCCCCCCCAAAAAAAAAAAAAAAATTCAATCAACAAGTATGGTAAAAAGGGTATGGCGGCTTCTTTTTTGTTGCGCCCCCCGGTGGGGGGGGGGTGCTCTTTTTTTTTTTTTTATTTTGTTGGGTAACTCAACCACTATTTATTTTATATATTTAGATTGAGCTACCATGGCCATTCTTGCAAGCAACAGCAATAATAATAATTTAATTGGAATGGGAAATGTACAGTGAGGGTCAATATTAAGTCCCGCCCATGTGTTTTCTACTTGTGATTATTTGATTGTTTTTACTTTCTCGTATAGAGAAAGTATTGTAATGTAAAAAATTCGACTTCGAGATTTTGATGTTTCTCCACGTTTTAGACCTCCCTGAGTCCAAAAACCATTTTTGGCATTAGTCTGTGAATCCCCATATTTATAAAAGAAAAATGAAAATCTTTATTGGAAATTTTCTAGGTTTGACTTTTTCCATTAAAAAAATATATAATATTTTTTTAAAAACAATGAAATAATCACAAGTAGAAAACGCAAGGGTGAGACTAAATATTGTCCCTCACTGTACAACCCCTTTCCTCCCTCTAAGAAAATGAAATATGCAAATTATAAACACCTTTTAATTAAAAGTTGTGGGGTGTGTGATGTTTTAATCTCACTAAAAGAATCGCAATGGAAGAACAGCAGAGAGATGAATTCAATCGACTGGCTTCTTGCTCGAGGTGAATGAAAATGCAATTAAAAGACTTGCTTTGCTTGCTAAAGTTTTTAAAAATAATTTCCAATGACGTAAGTCCTGTTTCTTTGATAATGATGATGACGAACATGGATGATTTTTTTTTCTTTCTGAAACAAAGAAATATTTATTTATTATATTTTATCCTATTCTATCAACAACATAATTTAAATATTCAATAAAGATTATTTTTTTTAAAACAATTGTTTTATTTATCCCGTAATCCTTTCCCAAATATCCTTTTTAAATACAAAAATTCAATTTTCATAATAGAGATCATACGACGAGATAATAAATAAAAAGCAGCGATTATAATAAGGGGTCGTCCCCTTATTTAATATCACAGGGTGGAAATAGAGAAATGATTTGAAATTTTCCTGATAATTCCAGGTTTTCCAGAGAAATTTTTATTCGTGTAATTAAGATGTCTAAAGTTTTGATTAGTTTTTTTTTTTTTTTTTTTTTTTCAACAAATTGAGCAGCCAAAAACTTTACTTGTATCTTTTAATTAAGATAAATTAAACTTTAAAATAAATTAAATTAAGAAAAGAACAAAGATATATGATATTAAATAGATATTACCTTATATATATATTAAAGAGAAAAAAAACGCTATGTTTTCAGCAATTGTTTTTAATTCGTTAGCAAGGCAATATTTCCAGATATTTCGGAGACCTATCGGCACTCCTTCCTCAGTGGATTTCACCTCAATTCACCACATTACGGCCCTTATAATTAAAACGCTTGGAAGCGACATGTTATTTGATCAGCAATTATTAATCATTACTTATATATATATATATTTTTTTGGATCTGATTGGATGTCATTTTGTTCTCACTCAAAGTTAAACCATCTCAGATGATTCATAATCAAATCTAAAATTAAATTAATATTTATTTAATATCAGAATAATAGAATAAAATTAATAGATATAATACATACCTAATTTTATAATTTGAATAAAAAATCTCGCTGGAGTTTCAACAAATCTAATGAGACTTCTGATTTTATCTTTTTTTGAATGGATACATAAAGTCCAAAGCCTTATGCTGACTATTGCAGCTAGTTTGTTCAAAATAACAATAAGTCCAAATATAAAGACCAAAAGAAGACTTGACATGTTCTTCGTAATGAAGGGATCTTGTGTTTCGGGCATATCATTGGGTAAATGATTTTAGTTCGGCTGAGGATCTTTTTACTACTAGATAGCCATTCGACGCCCCTTTCCAAAGGTGAGAACCATCAGTCGAGACTTGACTGAATTTGGGCCTTGTAGAGGGTGAGAAGTAGCGCTTAGGTTTGAAGTGAAACCCGAGCTTCTGAAATTTAAAAGAAAATAGACTATTAATTTAATGTTACATTTTGTTCATTAATATTTCTTACTGTCGAGAGAGACAAATAGTCATCCATAAAAAATTCTTTCTTTTCTAATATTATTTAATTTTCTTTCAATTCATTCTCATATTAAATATATAATGAATGTCTTATTCTCTTTTAGAAGAGCAGTCAACCTGGAGTAGATCTTGGTAAGTCTAAAATTAAAGTAATAATTAATTAATTGAAATGGCCTAAACAAATATATATATACATTACCTAAGTTTAAAGTTTCAAGTTAAGATTATTAACTATTTACGAAATAAGCTTTCTTTCAAATCATCTAGATATAATTTGAAAATAAGTTTTTTTTTTTTTAAGATTTATAAAGATCTGAAAAGGCCAATATTAAATCATGTGATTATTTCAATGTTTTACTTACATTTGAAAATAAAATCTTGATGTTTGTTACTTTCTTGTTCCCAAAGACTTCCAAATTTGTCATTTTTTATTGATGCTATTCCAATCCAAAAACCTAAAAATAAAAAAATATTAAATTTTAGATGATAGTCTTAGAAAAGAATACAAATAGACAAATTAATTTAGACAGGTGTATATATAAATAGATATAGATATAAATGGAAAATTAAAAATTCGAATCTTAGAAAAAAGAATTCGATTTAAGTATTAAATTTATTGATCTGAACTGCTCTTTTATCCTTTAGTTTACTTTGAAATTAAAATAATGAAAAGCGAAGAAAATAAAAAGTAAATAGAAATGAGTGAATTGTGCAAAAAAAACAAGAGAAGATAAAATTAATTAATAATTAAAAAAATCAAAGCCATGAAATCTAAAACGAGGGGTGATTGTTCAAAATTTAAATTTACAATAAATAATTTAAAAAAAAAGATTAATTTTTATAATCAGTCCATGATAAGAGAATCCATCCATTTGACAAATGATGAAAATAATAAAAAAACTATTAAAATTTATTATTTAATAAATCTATTAAACCATTTTAAATATATTAATAAAATAGGGAATAACTTTAAAAAGTCGAAAATATGAAATAAAAGAGCAAAAAAGATAGAATCATAACCAAGTAGGAACAAATGACATTCAACGATAATATTTATATATTTTAAGTGACGATGAAATTTAATTTACAAATTAAATTAGTAGAAAATATCTAATTCAAACAAAAAAAGAGAAAGGAATGCAAATTAAATAATAAATACCTTATAAAAGTGAGATAATTGTTAGCTGAACTTGACAGGTGATGGGAAGCACACAGACACGCACACACATGGCGATCAGAGGCGAGTTCTCTGATAAAAGTTGCTTCAATTACTTGCTAAAATATACCTAAAAAATCATAACATTTTTTTTCTATTAATTTCAAATAAATTATTAAATATTTATTTATTTTAGTATTTGAATAAAATATATATCCCTTTTTAATTAAAATAAAGAAATAATTTTTATTTAATTCAGCCGACTGTCTAAAGGTTGGTTCAATAACTTGTTGATTTAAAAGTTTTTGAAATTCAAATTAAATAAATAAAATATTAATTAAATTTACGGCTGAATTGAAGATTATGTCGACAATATTTTATTTAAATAGTAAACTTGGCTCGATTTAACATTATGTCAACAATTTCTTTCTATGATAGGAAACTCTTTCGTGTTTTTTTCTCACTCCATTCTAATTATTAGCCGGCAAGGCTAATTTGGACCAAATATCTCTAAAAATAACGAAAATATCGAAGAAATATGACGGTGAAATTTACCCTTTAAAATAGGTGTTTTAATTAACTTTTTCGAGATTTTTTTCTTGATGTAACAATTGGCAAACTATTAATATCAAGTGTGCATTCATGTGGTGCTATGGAATCAATATTATCAATATGTATTTTTTTGGACATATCGATACCTTATATCATCTTTGAGGGTTAAAAAATAGTTACTTCTATGCATTTTGATAAAAAACTAAACAAATACACCAAAAAAAGCAATCTATAAGCTTTAAAAAACAACAACGATATGAATAATTCAATGTCAAATGTCAATTTTGTTTGCCCGCCAACGGCGAACGGTTAAAAGCGCGATCCGTTCACTTGAACGACCCGTTCTTCGCGATCCGTTCACTTGAACGACCCGTTCTTCGCGATCCGTTCACTTGAACGACCCGTTCGCGAACGGAATGCCCACCTCTAATTTAAATTTCTTTCATCTGTATCTGTACCGTGATCATAAATTGGTTGTTGATAGATTTTTATTCATTCATTTTTTCAGAAACAAAACAAAAGCAGAAATCCAATTGGTGAAGAATTTCTGTCTTGGTAGGAAAGTTAAAAGCAGAAATGGAAATAGAAATAGACGAAGATGTGGAGGTTGACATTGAAAGGTTGCATTTACAGAAAATTGAATTTTCTAATTTAATAACAGAAGCTGAAAATATACGTAAGTTTAATTACAAAAATAATAATAATTAATAAAATAAAATAATTTATTATTTTTGATTTTTAGAGAATGAAATACACCAGGGCGAAAAAAATGGTTTAGAAAAAATACAAACAGTTCTGGATAAGGCAACTTCAATAATATCAAATGGTATGGAATAATTGGGCCGAATTTACAATAAGACGTCAGCGAGTTAATTAATATTGGCAAATTTTTCAGGGAAAACACTCCCCCATTTCCCTTTAATACCCTTGGCGGTAATCTAATTTTGACAATGTGCTTACTTTTTTGGATTTTTTTCATTCTCTAGATGACAAAAATTTTGTACAGACCTATGAGATAACCAAAGATATTAATTTAATAGAGTTAACAAAGAATAATTTTTTTTTTTTTTTTTTGAAAATACAATATTAATGAATTCGCTGACCTTATATTCTTCACTTTAGCCAATAATTCTAAATTTTTCTTTAATCTAGAGAGAATTTTTTTTATATTCCCTAAAGGTGCACCTAACCCTTCCCCTGGACTCCGGCACAGGAGTCTGTCTGCGAAATATTCACATTCAGCATCCAATGACAATCAAATGTTTAGTTTTATGACTAAAATACCCAATATAAAGTACTTCATTCAAATAGCGGCTATTTAAGTTATATTAATTATTCGTTTTTAAACATTACTTCCTACTATGATATATATAAATTCATTATTTGTTAAATAAACTTACAAGTTAAGGAATATTTCATATTCTCAGGGTGTGTATGATGTTTAGAAGATCTTGGAATATTTGCTTATTTATTTTTTATAAGCAAGTTGACCTCTTTGCCTTTGACATTGACTTCCTCTTACGTCATACTTATCAGGGACTCACACATATACTGTATCTTAATCATTATGTTTGTTTTACTTGAAAATATCTTTGCATATTCTTATTTGGTGCATTGGAATTAATTCTATTTTTTTTTTCATTTGAAATTGCTTCTTTTTTTTTTTTAGGAAAATTTTTCTTCTTTTTCTGTTTGAAAATCAAAATCATTCTATATTCTTGAGAAGTGAAGTGGCAATGTGATGAGAAAAATGAAGAAGAATTGCTGTAGTGATTAGATGATAAGTGCAGAAGAGTCAACCAATGCAGGAAAGTCTGTTAATAAATTCTCAACTATCTAGAAACGTTTCGGCTTTGATGATTCCATTCCTTTATTTATCATCTAATCTCTGCAGCCAGCTTCATTCACTTGTAATAGACCTTTTGTAGTTTTGCTTTTGGGCACTCAATTTCATAGTCTTAGGTTTCACTTTCTTCTCTAATTTGTCATCCTAATTCTACAATTTTATTAATTTTACTGTATTTATACTGTATAAAGAAAGGTTTATCTTAATATTTAATTAAAATGATATAAGACGTCACTCAATAAATCATATTGTTGAAGGAGAGTGTGTTGATGAATAAATGTATTATATATATATATACGGTATTATAGGATGATGAATAGGCAGCCAACAAAAAAACAAAATTTTTAAATTTTCTCTGTCGACATTTCGACCTATGGCTCATCATCAGGACAGATAGAAAAGTCATACGCTATAAATAAATAAAAAGGCCTATTTTGTAATTTTGCAATTTTTGTGGAGTCCTTTGTTTACAGTTGTTTTTTTATAGATGTTCATATTATTTTGATGTATCATCAGTATTTCTTTGTATGAGAAGCAATATCATCAATCTAAGCGTATGAGTGCTCTGACAGTGTAGCAAACAAACAAACTTCTTTTTGGTGTTTTGTTTGTTTCCAAAGTTTAAAATTGATCTCAGAACTGTATATTTGTGAGTTTAGCACTATCTGCGCCCGAAGTCTTCGATTATCAATAAAAAGAAAATTAAATATTTTCTTTATTGTTGAGAAACGTTCAAAATATTATAGATTAATGGAATTTATATATAATTCATTTTGTTTTATGAAATTTTGTACTTTAATTAAGTAAATAAAAAATGAATATTTTTTTTATAAAATGGCCAAAAAAAAACGTAATTCGGACAATTATTTTGGTACACTGAGGGACAATACTAAGTCCCACCCATGCGTTTTCTACATGTGATTATTTCATTGTTTTTATAAAAGAAAATGAAAATCTTTATTGGAAATTTTCTAAGTTTGAACCATAAAAGTTTCCATTAAAAAAATATATATATTTTTTTTAAAAGAATGAAATAATCACAAGTAGAAAACGCATGGATGGGACTTAATATTGTCCCTCACTATACACTGGCAGTATATATATTTTTTGTTGTTTTATTTATTTATTTTTGTATTTGTTTTGACCAAGTCACTTGTCCCTCTAAGCAGGTCATTTATATGTAGTCTTATGTATATATAAATTTGATTTTTTTTTTTTTCAATATCTAACACAGAACTCTTTTTTCGTTTTCAGTTGATAAAGATGCAAATTTGATGGTCCAGGATGCTCATTTGATGAGAATTGGCACTTCAATTGGAAAATATACAGCTGAGAATCTCAATACAAATCTTGAAGCATTCAATTTGAATGAATTTTCGGATCGCATTGTATGTAATCTTTTTTACTTTACTAAACAATTAAATATTCGATTATATATTTTCCAATATACCAATTTATGATATATCTTTTCTTATTCTTATGCTATTCAACGAGCCAAAGACAGCTGTATTCTGTGCTTGTCACACCTTATTAATTTTTGACATAAATCTAATACAAAAGCTTTATTTTGAGTAATGTTCTTAACTATGAGTGAATAGAATGTATATATATGTTGGAACTCTTAACTAATCCCTTTATTTTTATTTTGTTTCAGGCACATTACATTTCACAAGATGGTATCAACGACTGGGATAAGTTCTATAAATTTAATAAGAGATGCCATCGAGAGGCTCCAAATTTTTTCTCCTTGATTGGAAAATTTACAGATCAAAAGGGTCCTGTTATAAAAAAGAAACAAGCAAAAGAGAGAAGTAAAAAAGATGATACAAAAATTAGTAAATCACAAGCGGTAATTGAATTTATTTAAAAATAATTTTCCTAATTTGTTCAATTGTTATTTCACCTTTAATGTTTTCTTTTTGTTTGTTTTTTCAGGAAAAAAATAATAAAAAATCAAATGAAAATGATTTGGATCAAACTATTTTATTAATATATAAAATCTTAAAACGGGAATATAGAAATAACGACAGTCAGCCAGTGCCTTATTATGTATTTATCACCGATCCCGATTCGTTTTCTAAAACAGTTGAAAATGCATTTCATTTTTCATTTATCATCAAAGATTGTTTAGCAGAGATTGTATCAGGTGCGCTAAGAATATTTTCAAATTTTAGTCAAATGTTAAGGCGGCTGCAAATTTGACAAGAAAACTGTAGCGTCTATAGGAGCATTTTTTTATAATTGTATAAGCCGCTTGATGCTCAATTGAATTTTAATCATGCACAAGCATATTTGCGCTAGCAAAATTAAGAAAAGACCTTAGGGTACTGTTTGGGTCAACAAAAGGATCTATTTAGGACTGCTCAAAGGGTCTGCCTATAAATCATGTCATGAAGCTATCAAAGGGGAAAAAAAATAAATTTGTATTCAGATATTGAAGAAATTTGAATATAATTAATTCCATTTAAGGATTCTTGCTGTGTAGATATTATTTCTAATTGATTGAAGGAATCAGGATGTCACAGCGACTCTTTCTGAAGCTGAGTGTATGTATATATAAATTAAAAAGTGCTTAATTTATTAATTTTTATTTTCAGAGTTTTGGCCAACCAATGTTCAAGAAGGTTTCAATCCTTAACAGACCATCATCAGGGCCTGGAAAGTGAAATAAATTACAATAATTTTTCATATAAAATACATTTATGTTCACAAACATTCGTCTATTGGCTTTAAATTGAATTTATTATATAATATTTTGTCATTTATTAAAATGTTGATTAGTTATTATTTATTTTAATAAATGACAAAATATTATATAATAAATTCAATTTAAAGCCAATAGACGAATGTTTGTGAACACAAATGTATTTTATATGAAAAATTATTGTAATTTATTTCACTTTCCAGGCCCTGATGATGGTGTGTTAAGGATTGAAACCTTCTTGAACATTGGTTGGCCAAAACTCTGAAAATAAAAATTAATAAATTAAGCACTTTTTAATTTATATATACATACACTCAGCTTCAGAAAGAGTCGCTGTGACATCCTGATTCCTTCAATCAATTAGAAATAATTAATTCCCCAGGCACATTTAGAGATTCAAATTATTACTACGTTACTCTCCGTTTCAAGTACTATATGTGTACTTGATTTGAAAATTGTGGATATCTATAGAACATATACATACATTTTTCCCATTTCATTTTTATATATTTAGAAGATAAAAAATTGAGGACACGAGACCCCCTCCCCTCCCCCCATCCCTCTATTCCTCGCTACTAAGATAGTTATTTAAGGTGAGAAGAATTTGTTTCTAAAAAATTGGTCCGAACACAATCTCTAACATCTTCACATTATCTGCCAGACTGCCCTATTTTTTATTTGATTAGCAGGTTTTGAATTGTTCGGCTCTGAACGAATATTTATTATTTTTTTCTTCTTTCTTTTTATTTTCAGATTCAAATGGCGTTTCATTGATCAAGCCCAAAGTTAAAGATATCTTTTCAAGTAACATAAGCAGTTTAAAATCACAAACAAAACATCATCAGGCGTCTTTACATTTAAATTATAAAATTTGGGCGGTATGTTCATTTTTTTCCTCTCTTATTACTATGTCACCGGTATGACTTTTATTTATACTCTAATTCGAAAATTATTATCGTTGATTTTTATTGGATGACGACTGATTGCAATAATTCAGTTTCGGTCTATAATCTGACCATCAACAGGCATGTGGGAAAGCTTATCTGCCAAAATCCAGGGGAAAAATTGGAATGTTGTGGTCAACAATATTCAGAGCCAGGAGAGTGGGGGTCCACTTTAGAGGGAGGGGGTCACCGAGGGCAAATATTTTGTTTATAAATTAAATAAATTAACAATATTTTAACATTGTTTGGTTTTGTTTAAATATTGTTAAATTATTTTAATTTATAGGAAAGGAAGAGACAGTCATTAAAGAACTGATGGACTGTCTGTCCCAGCTCGGGCAGCTCGTGGTCGCCATCCACGTACCCACAAGATGTGGGCCCCTGAGCAAAAACCTCCTTCTTCATTGAATGTACCAGTATTTATTATGAAATGGGAAATATCAAATTGAAAAAATACAAGTCGAACCCTGAACCCCAAATTGTTGTTTTGAATATATGAATGAGTTCGTTTAAAAATATTTAATATATAAATTCAAAAAAAGCTCGTCAGGATTGTACTCTGCGCATCATAAAGGTGGAATATGATTTGGGAATCCCTGATATTAGGAATTTAATATGATGACTATTGCTGATTATATATCATTTTCTTTTTTTTTTTATTTATTTTCAATTACAACAAAAAAAATTATTTTAATACAAAAAAAAAAACACTTAAATAATAGCAGCAAGTACAGTGAGGGACAATATTAACTCCCACTCATGCGTTTTCTACTTGTGATTATTTCATTGTTTTTATAAAAAAAAAAAAAAAATGAAAATCTTTATTGAAAATTTTCTTGGTTTGAACGATGAAAGTTTCCATTAAAAAAATGTATAATATTTTTTTAAAAACAATGAAATAATCACAAGTAGAAATCATGGATGGGACTTAATATTCTCCCTCACTGTACACTTAGAGCAGAGCCGGATCTAGGAGGGGGGGGGGGGCAGTGGGGGCATGTGCCCCGGGCGGCAGATATCAGGGGGCGGCAATTAAAGAAAGATTTACTAAAAAAAAGGTAAAATGATATGAATTTTATATAGAAAATTTTAAGGAGGGGGCGGCAAATTAAATTTTGCCCCCCCCCCCCAAAAAATCTCGTAGTTCCGGCCCTGACTTAGAGATAAGAAAAGTGGATCACTTGAAAAATGATAGAAATTGAGATACGCCACTAAGTGATTCAGGCGACGATATTATTAGTATTTTTGAAAATACGTCGTTCGGCCATTCAAAAATTTTATATTTATCAAGTGATTCACTTTTTTCTTTTTTTATTTGTGTTAAGCATATAATAATACATAATAATATAGAATAATAAAAATTTTCATTTTTGTTTGTGACCAACAAAATTACAATTAAAAATAACTAAATGTGTTTGATATTCTACTTAAAAAAAAAATATTTAAAAAAAAATTATCAGATTCATATCCTTTTAATTTTTTGGGATTATTATTAATAGGAATTTTTTTTTTTTTTAGCTGCTTCAGTCTTAGCATAGTAATAAATTCATACCAAAAAAAAATATATATTAAATGAGAAATTTTTATATTGTTAATTTGATTGTTACATAATAATAATTATCACTCAACAAATGATTAATACTAAACTAGTCATATCGATTACTTTTTATCAATACATTCATCGTTCTCTCAAATTAATTTGATCAGAAAAATTGATTTATTATAAAAGCAATTTTGTAATTTTAGGACAGAAAAAAAAATTTTTTCACGACGTTCCAGAAGATGGGTGACGTTTGGCAGGGTGCAAATAAAAAAAAATTAGGCAAATGTCGACTAATCAACTTAAAATTGATAAAAAAAAAATTCTAATTCTATTTCTAATTATAATTTGGAAAAAAAACCAGATTATTTTTGACTAATGTAGTAATAATTATGTGAGTGATTATTGACAACAATAGAGAAATAAATTTCTCATTTTATATAATAATTAAATTACATCAAATACTAAATTCTAAATTCGTAATCTCTTTATTTTTTTATTTTTTTTTTTTTAGGATATTATAAAAAAATATAATATTAAAAAAGCTAAAATTAATTTAGATGAAGAAAGAAAAAAACTCCAACAGAAACAAGTGAATGTAGAGGAAGAGGAGGAGGAGGAGGAGGAGGAGAATGAAGAAGAAATGGAATCTGAAGAAGAAGAATCTGATTAAAAAAATGGTAGAATTTTTTTTTTCTTTTTTTAAACTTAATAAAATCCCAATAAATAACAAGATGCAATTAAACGAGTGTTGAAAAAAATCTTATAATAATACCTAATGAGTATAAAGAGATTCTTTCTTCTTTGATGATAATTCTTCGATGATGATGATGACGATGACGATGCTCTAGTAAAGTAGAATTCTCTTCTCGACTTGTTTTCGGCAAATGGGGCATTCAGACATGCGATCGCCGCACATTTGACAGGTGCCGTGACCACAGAGGAAGATCATATTCTTTAAACGATCCAAACATACAGGACACATTGTCTAAAAACAAAAAGAAGGGAATGAATTTTTGACTACCACCTTTAACAGCATTTTTTTAATCACAAAGTGTACGCCTTCTTCATCCTATTTTCATTTTTTAACCAATCAAATCCCTGATTGTCCTAAAATGTGAACCTTTTTGAGGCTCTACCAAATATAAAATTGAATATTTATTTGAATTATAACTCGTGTGTCGAATTGAAGCTGTCTATTGTTCATCATATGATTTTTTTTCCCTTTATTTCTCATAGTTTTTCATATGAATTAATTCTTTATTATATCTTTTTATTTGCAAAAAAAAAATTAACATGCACTGTTCAGAATGATTGCCAAAGATAAGCCCCACTCATGCCCATGATAAGGGCCAGAACTTGTTAGGAAAATTTAATTTGCTGCTCCCTCCACAACACCGTCACTATAACTAAGCCAAATTTATTTTAAAATTTTAATCGTTCTTTGAATCTCTTCTCTAAAATTTTGGCGCCCTGGACCTGGGCCTAGCGATAAATCCACTACTGCCACGATTTATGGAAATTCTTGTTTTTTTTTTTTGTTTTTTGTTTTTTTTTAATTATCCTTCTCTCGGCTATTGAGGCCTTATAGGGGTTCAACATTTTAAATATTTAAATATCTTGAATATAGGAAGATTTATTTGTATTTGGGCCAAGGTAGTGGTGCCTTATTAAAACAATATATGTTACCGTATATTATTTTTATTTTATTTTTGGCTGCATCTGTAGCTAGCAGTTTCGATGGCATCCCACCATCCTCTTCAGGCCTAAACCACTACCTTGGCCCAAATACAAATAAATCAAGATATTTAAATAAAAAATTGTACAATCACACATTTATATTTTAAATATTGATTGTACCGGGGGACGTTCCACACGTCGATATCTGGGGATCACCAACCCTAAGTTTCGCCGTTCTTGGCATTGCTTGACAGCAACGATTGTGGTGGCTGTTGCTCTATTCAGTAGCATCCTTGTTTCTTAGTGGAGTGGGATTTTCATTATGAATATTCGGTATAATTAAATATAATTTTTTTAATTTCTTGGATACTTTTGATTGCGATATGTTCACTTTTCTTAATAACTAATCAAGAAAACTTAAAATGTTTTATGGATGGGATGATTAAATCAAGATCCGAAAGACTTTGCAGTCAGTAATCTTTTATTTAATTTTTTATTCGCCGACGTTTCGGTCGCCAATCACTACCCTCTTCACGGCAAATATTGTTAACTATACAGGATCTTAGGTATTTTATAATCTATTGCAATCATAATTTCTTTTCTTTCTAATATGTACAAAACTCGCTTGCTCGGGGCCTCTGATTCAATGATTGATTCGGACGTTTTTATTTAATTTCCTGACTGCAAAGTCCTTCAGATCCTAAATATGCCACCCCCCCCCCCCAGTTTCGGCTCCTTCCTTGATAATGAACACCTTGATTCGGACTGGCGATTATTTAAAATAAAGTTTTATATGAAATTATTTTTCTTTTCTTGAGTTCAACTTTTGCCTGTTGAAAATTCTTATATTTTTAGAATAATTTAATTTCCTTGCCTGTTCTTTAATGTCCTGTAATTGTTGTTGCAGTTTCTGCAAATCGGAATTGGAAGTATCTCTGCTGCCGTTGTTCATCAAAGGCCCCGTGTTGTTGTTATTACTGACGACGTTTTCTATTTTTTGAAAAAATTATATTTATTATTAAAATATTATATTTATCACTATTATTATATTTATCTTTACTCACCAAGAGGACCAACTTCATCATCTTCTTGTTGTTGTTGTGGTGGCTGCTGTTGTTGTTGTTGTTGCTGTTGAAGTTGTTGTTGTTGGTCTGTAGAAACATTTGGAATTGTACCTAAAAAAAAAAAAATAATTGTATTTTAAAAAAGATATATAATATATATTTTTTTCATTTATTTATTTTTTGTGTTTAATTGCCTTCTCTGCGGTCTTCTTAGGGCTAGTTAAGAAACGAATTTAACCAATCCTTGTTTATTATCAGAGCCCGGATGTTGATGCAAATGCATGTTTGTATAGAAGACGTACCTGAAAACTTTGCAGTTATCAATTTCATGAGTATTCGATTCGAAATAAAACCCTCTTTGTTCCGAGCATTTGGCTTTTTTTGAAAACAATGCATGTTTTGCCAATTTTTAACAAAAACAACCTTAATTTTCATGATGAAGATCGAGGGCAGCCTGGTGGATATTATTGAGAAAGATGAATAAATAAATCCGGAGCTGATGTTCAGGCAATTTATTTGGTTTAATTCCTTCCGCTATAAGTCAACGGTTCCTTCTTCAGGACCATGCGGTGTCAAAAAAACAATTAGCCCTCAGTTTTGTCATAAATGCTGTGATTACTTTCGCTACAAGACATGTGGCAAAGGCAATGGTGCCGAACGAAGAATGGTAGTAATCACAGCATTTATGACAAAATTCAGGGCTAATTGTTTTTTTTGACACCGCATGGTCCTGAAGAAGGAGCCGTTTTGGCCCCGAAACGTTGACTTATAGAGGAAGGAATTAAACCAATTAAATTGCCTGAACATCAGATCCGAATTTATTTATTCATCTTTCTCAATTATTATTTTTCATGCATATTTTAACGTTTTTTTTTTTTTTTTTAAGAAAAAAGCATGTTTTGAATATTTGTGTGTAGTAGTTGCTAATTTATGTGACAAAAATTAAAAATTATTTTTAATATTTTCAAACTTTTGCGCTTTACATGGTGGAAATGTAACATTTCAACCTCAATTTGTCCCAGATTTCTTCTGGCACTTCAAAGATCATTTTCTGCGTTCAAGAACATGTTCTCAGATAAACGCATCCTTAAATAAAGAAAATTTAGAGAAATTGGTTGTGTTGATTGTTATAAGAAAAATAAAATTATAATATAGACTCAATTTGTGATAGAGCAGATTTTTTTTTCCCTTCATTGTGCATATTTGGTCATTTTATAGTGCATGACATTTTTTAATGTTTGATTGTGCATGACCATCCGGGCTCTAGTTATTATAGGTAATACAAAAAAAAAAATAAAATTGATGGCGTACCTCCACAACAGACGACGAATGGTATGATATGATCAATCTGAGCGCGACATTGGACACATTTCTTCATCAAGGACGAGCACGTCTCACAGGAGACAAGATGACCACAGGGCCGGAACAACACAGAAGCTTTCTTATCCGAACAAACTAGACATTCGTCCACCTAGCCAAAATTATTACATGTTATAATCAGTGCAAGTAGTCATTCTAAAATTATAATGGGAAAAATAATATAGTTAACACTTCTTTTTTTATACATTTATTAACTGACAAAAGGCAAGGAGAAGTTTGGCTATTAAGTCGAATGCGGGGCTGTGAGGCAGATCTGTGGTTCACATGGGCGTAACTAGGGTGGGTGGGGGGGGGGAAGCCCAGAAGGCTCCCCCGTGAGGCAATATGGTGCCATCGGAGGATGGCTAGTCCCATCCCCCCAGCCAAATTCTCTAGTTACGCCCATGGTGGTTCATCATCCGGCTGTTCCTAATTTTTTCAGCCTTTTGAGCTAATAAATATACATGTAAATTGTAATTATTTTCTGCCTCAAGAACATCTATATTTGATATATAATATGCAAATAAAACTGTCGGTTGTTTGTTTCAAGTTATTTATTGATTATAAATCAATCGAACGTATTTCGACACTGGCGTGTGTTTTTTAAATTTGTTTTAAGGTCCTTTTCGGCATCTAAGGCCATTTAGTCCACATCCATATTTATTTAAAATGATCGGGAAGCAATTGAAATTTCATTTGAATTGGCTACCAATCAGTTTTTGAAATAGAGGTCTAAATAGCCTTCGATGCCGAAAATAATTTAAATAAATTTAAAAAAATAATCTAAGTGTTTAATTTAAAAAACGTTTCAAATTTTGCGAGTAGATTAGTAGTAGTAATATTTTTTAAGGGGTAGTGCCTAAAAAATCTTGAAAATTCAAAATTATAGCCCCTTTAGAGCAAATTTTCTATTTATTTTATTTTTCTCTATATCTCTACCACTATGCCTGATGGGGCAAAATTGATGGCATTTTTTTGAATCAGCGCTACCCATATACTCAAGAATAGATCATAACACCCCAGAAAAAAATTTTCTGTTGAACAGTGTTCTTTAATCAACAGTTTTATTAAAGATATCTAAATGAATTGTAAAATTTATTTTGATGATAATGTGTTTACTACATTTTTATTTTATATATTTTTTATTCGTCCGGGTCCCTGCGCCCACCCCCTCCCGCACTGCGGGTCTGCGGGGGTGTTATTTCCCCTGTTGCCAAGTATTGTAAAAAGAGATTGATTATGATTGTTAAGTATTTTTTTTGTACTCAAAGAGAACAACAGTTCTCCGAACAATAAAAAGATTTTTCATTTATTCAAAGAGGCCCTAAAACCCCTAGAATTTAACCCCCCTCTCCATCTATTGACTGCCCTGAATACAGGATCTCTACTTGAAATCACCAGAATTATTTTAAAATTG
>JAKCPI010013693.1:0-18761 GCA_023213315.1 Euborellia annulipes
AAAAATTATTTTCGTATAATTTTGAAAAATATTTAAATTTAAAATTATAACGAAAATAGTCACGAATTATAATAAATAAATATGAACGATTGTTCTCAACGCTAGTGGGTAATTAAATATTTACGAATAGAAAGAATTTAATCATTGCCATCCCATTCAATTCTATAGACCTAATCAGGGCCGGATCTTGGGGGGGGGGGGCAGTGGGTGCGTAGTGCCGCGGGCGGCAGATATCAGGGGGCGGCAATTAAAGAAAGATTTACTAAAAAAAAAAGGTAAAATGAAATGAATTTTGTATAGAAAATTTTAAGGAGGGGGCGGCAAATTAAATTTTGCCCCCCTAAAAAATCTCCTAGTTCCGGCCTTGGACCTAATATAGAAAGGAGATAATTTTTTTTTAAATTATTATTTGAAATATTATTCTATGTTAGAATATCCCCATACAGAATTAAAATTTGTAAGAAGAAATTTTTGAATTTTATATTTTTTCATAATCAAGCAAGTTGATTTGTTATTTAAACAATTTGGCAAAAATAATGAAAAAATTCGAATCTCTCTCAAAAAGGAATCTGTTGGTAGCACAATCAAGGGGGGGGGGGGGGGGCTTCTATAGAAATGATAACACTGTGCTACAAAATGAAACTTTTTTCTGGCCCCGAGAAAATTCCTTCAGATTCTTAAGTAAAATGACCTCCTGAATCCAAATATGACCTCCGTTTTCCCCCACCACGTACCGTTTTCGGGGGGGAGCCCCTACTTATTTCCACCCCTTTTCGTTAATTATAGGGCCACGAAAAAATTTGGAGGGATGAAAAGGAATATTTTAGCCTTAACATTTCTTCAGAAGGTCTAGAGAAGTGAAAAGTTAAAAAACATTAACATTTGGATCCAAGGGGGGGATGTGGGGGAGGATTTTGTCCCTTAAAATGCAAAAAAATCATTAAAAATGATCGATTTTTTCTGATTTTTTCACAATTTTTTCACTGATTTTCTTCATATTCCAGCTGACAGACCCACCTCACCCTTCCTTAAACATCCCTCAACTAAAAAAAAATATATAGGATAAAGCGGGTGGGGTGTGAGCGATTCCGAAGCCCTTTTAAGAAGATGGAAGATTCACAGCTCAGTTGGTCAAATTGGCAAATATGCGGATATAACTTTCATTTTTTTGGGCTGATCTTTACAAATTTAAACTTAAATATACGGATTCTTCTATGTCCTTCAATATTTTCATATTTTATCTAAAGGGGTAGAAATTATTTCTTGTCAAAATTTGAAAAAAATTCTTCTTGCAAGGGCTTCGGAATCGCCCACAGCCCATCCACTTTATCCAATATATTTTTTTTAGTTGAGGCATGTTTAAGGAAGGGTGAGGTGGGTCTGTCAGCTGGAATATGTAGAAAATCAGTGAAAAAATTGTGAAAAATCAGAAAAAATTGATCATTTTTAATGATTTTTTTGCATTTTAAGGGACAAAATCCTCCCCCCACATCCCCCTTGGATCCAAATGTTAATGTTTTTTAACTTTTCACTTCTCTAGACCTTCTGAAGAAATGTTAAGGCTAAAATATTCCTTTTCATCCCTCCAAATTTTTTTCGTGGCCCTATAATTAACGAAAAGGGGTGGAAATAAGTAGGGGCTCCCCCTCCTCCGAAAACGGTACGTGCTGGGGGAAAACGTAGGTCATATTTGGATTCAGGAGGTCATTTTACTTGAGAATCTGGAGGAATTTTCTCGGGGCTTTTTTTCTTGTAGCACAGTGTAATCAAAATGGGAGGATTTTTATAGGTCTATCAGAGATTTTAAAAGTGAAAGACCTTTCCTAGGAAATGATGAGATAAATTGAAAAAATTTCAATGTCAAGACTTACCTAGCGCAGAGAGCTCCTCGGAGAGGGCTTAGATGGATGCTCGAGCGACAAGGTCGATGATTATAAAACAAAGAGTGTACGTGTTGAGAGTTTCGCTTCTTTTTGATGCTCCCTCATTTGCATGTTGATTTGTTTTAGCGACTTCGACTCGTTGCCATGAGACACGTGAAGAGATGCTGTAACAAAAGAAAATTATATTCTAATTAAATATTCATTTATTTTCTATTTTAATTCCTGTATCTTAAGTTAATATTTTATCATCATTTGTGACAATTTATATTGAATTGATTTAAAAAGAGTTTATTTTAACTCACATTTCCTTTTCTAATTACTTGAAGAAATATTATAAATACAGGGTCGCAGACAGACTTGACGGGCCCCGGGGCTACTTAATAATACGGGCCCACCCCCCACCCCCACCCTTAAAGTTTTAGTATGTAAAAGGCAAATGTGATCTTCATGCCAACAATTTTTTGAAACAGTTATACATAACTTACAATTCAGGATGAAAAGAGAATTTATTTATCTGGTAAATAAAAAAGTTATTTAAAAATTTTTCGAAATTTCCTGGGGGGTCTGGGAGTATGGAAAATTTTTTGAAAATTAGACACTTAAATCTGCGTTTTTAGCTATCCTGAGACATTGTTTTGAGCTTAAAGGGTCCGGGCCCCTAAACTGCAAAGCACAAGTAATAAAATTTCATTTTTTTTTTTCTTTAATTAATTAATAAAGTGACAATTTTATATTTGTGACAAGAATTTTTTTTTTTTTAATAATGATTAAATTTTTTCTATTACGTCGTGGAACGTCAGAGAACATTTAAAGGTGAAGGTGCGCGTCTCGGGGTGCTAATTTTGGGAGTTTCCATTGGCCACAATTTTGAAGATATCGACCTCAATTTTTTTTTAAATTAAAGCTATTTAAAATGTCTACAACTAATAGAAGCCCTTTTTTTGATTTTCAAAAAAATAAATTTTTTTTAGATTAATCGCATTAAAGAAAAGATTTTTTTTTAAATTCGCTCTATATCTTATAGATAATTAAATTAGTAATCATGGTGTTAAAAAATAATTAATTTTTTACCCTTAATTAATTAGCTGGAATCTTTCAAATGAATCAAGCTAATAGAATCGCAATGGAAGAACAGCAGAGATGAATTCAATCGACTGGCTTCTTGCTCGAGGTGAATGCAACTAATATACAAGACTTGCTTTGCTCGTAATAATGATGACACATGGCTTTTTTTTCCTTCTTCTGAAACAAAGAAATATTTATTTATTAGTTTATATCCTATTCTATCGACAACATAATTTAAATATTCAAATATTTAATAATTGTTTTATTTATCCCGTAATCCTTTCCCAAATATCCTTTTTTACAAAAATTCAATTTTCATAATAAAAATCATTTGATTGTTTTTTTTTTTTTTTAGAAAGGTTAAAAAGATCTTTTTTTCTTTTAGACGAGATAAAAAATAAAAAGCAGCCTGTTTGTTTTTCCAATATTAAAAAAATTAAAATTTTGAATATATTAACGTAATTTTTCCTTTCTGACCCTTTTTAATCATAATTAGAAAGGCCTAATAAATTGATAGAACAAAAGATCAACTAATGGTCGCAGTTCAAAGTGCCTTAGGTCCATAATAATAATAATAATAATAAAAAAAGGCCTAATAAAAAAATGACTAATACTCTATTTACCTGATCCTAATGAGAGAAAAAGGGGAGGGAGGGAGGCTGAGTTGTTTCTGCTTAAATTTTTAAGACTTACTTTACACACTCACCCTTAAATAACAAACCCCCTAATTAAATTTATACTTTCCTATGGAAATTTTTTTATATTCAATTGCGAAATGTTATTAAATGACAATTTGTTTTTTTCTATTAGATTAGGAATAAAAACAAAATCCTGTGATATTTGGGGAAAATTCAATAGAAATGAATATAATTCAATGTTTTTTTTAACTCCCTCCATCCCACTTGGCATATTTAATTATTAATTGACAAGGGATGAATAAATGAATAATGTTTATTTACCTGAGGAAGAGAAGAGAGAGATTGAGATGTTGCTGCTGCACCGAAATGCGAATTTCTAAAGTCCGAGCCCGAAGGGCTTTAATGGAAGTGGCGGGGAGTGCAGTCATCTTCAAGTGGGGAGCGAAAATCTGTAACAAGGGATAATAATACAAAATTATTTACAAAAATTTGTCATTTCTTCTTTGATTTAATCTCTATAATCAAATAAAAAGAGATAGTTAAAGAAAATTAGTTTTAATTAGTGATTAGTGAATTTATATTTGATAATATCAAGTAAATATGTAAATATATATCCATACTCAACAATTTATATCTTATTTATACATTCAATTAACCCAAAGTTTCCAAAAAAATAAATTAAATTAAGAAAAGAACAAAGATATATAATATTAAATAGATATTACCTTATATATATATATATATATTTTTTTTTTTGATGATTGGATGTCATTTTGTTCTCACTCAAAGTTAAACCATCTCAGATGATTCATAATCAAATCTAAAATTAAATTAATATTTATTTAATATCAGAATAATAAAATAAAATTAATAGATATAATAGATGATGAACGACAAATGAACATGCTGGAGGTATTTTCAGGCCAAATTTTATTCCATTATTCAGTCGACGTTTCGGGGGACTCAACGCCTCCCTTCATCAGGACTCTAGACATGTATAAAGGCAAACATGAACCCTGGTTGGTTTAGTCATTAAAGAATGAATTTAATGGTCCAATTTCGCCTGCTGGTTGGAAGAAAGGCATTCACAAGGCGAGTTCTCAATATAATGAATTTTATTTCAGTATTATACTGTTTTTATTAAGTCATGCCAATCTTAAATAATATTTCTTTCTATTCTAAGAAAATTCTTTTTTTATTAAAAACTCAAGTGAAATTGGACTATGGAAATAAAAAATAAAAATAATAAAATGTGGGTGGGGGAAAGAAAATTAATAAATGTTGTGATGGGTGATAACCAAAAATAAATTAAAAATAAAAAAATATAAACAAAATTTACATTCTCCTTTTGACGTTTCGATAATGTGAAAATAAAACAAAAAGAGAGAAACCACATACCGCTGATTATTATAACAATTGTCTTTGTAATATATTATTGTACAGTATGGTCAAGTTATTAGTGTTTTAGTTATTTTTATTTTTTATTTCCATAGTCCAGGGATGAGCAACCCGCGGCCCGTTAAACATGTTTCTGCGGCCCGCCAAGCATTTCTAAAATTGAAAATAAATATTTTTTTTTTTATTTTATCATTATCAGTAACCCAGTATAGAAAGGATCGATGTGGATACAGTTCCCGAATACTTTCAAATGGAAGTGACTGACATGCAGAATAATACCGATTTAAAAAATGTATTTTTCTCAGTAAACATATAAAATTTGTATAAGTCTTAGGTGAGTCCTGAGAAATTTCCGCTTTTGACGAAAAATGCAAAGCAAATGATATGATGTCTCTGTTCGGAAGTACGTATGTTTGCGAACAATTATTTTCAACCATAAAATTAATCAAAAATGACCACCGAACAAGACTGAGCAGAGTGAGTGATGCACGATTAGGAAGCTCGTGTACGTGTAGCTACCTCATCAATTCCGGCTGAAATTGATCAGCTTGTATCGAAAAAACAGTGCCAAATTTCTCATTAAAAATATCAAGTAAATTCGTTTTTCTGTTCTTTTCTTGTTTTGCATTAAAATTTGTATATGAAATCTTTACTTTTTTTTAAATTTTGTATTTTTTTTTATTCTAATGTTTTTTACAAATAAAATTTTGTAAATTATTAATAAGTGTTACTTTATGTGCGGCCCGCCAAAAAGTTTTAAAATTTAAATTGGCCCGTTGATTAAAAAGGTTGCTCACCCCTGCCATAGTCCAATTTCACTTGAGTTTTTAATAAAAAAGAATTTTCTTAGAAAATAGAAAGAACTTAGATTATTTAAGATTGGCATGATTTAATAAAAACAGTATAATATTGAAATAAAATTCATTTTATTGAGAACTCGCCTTGCGAATTGAATGCCTTTCTTCCAACCAGCAGGCGAAATTGGACCATTAAATTCATTCTTTAATGACTAAACCAACGAGGGTTCATGTTTGCCTTTATACATGTCTAGAGTCCTGATGAAGGGAGGCGTTGAGTCCCCCGAAACGTCGACTGAAGAAAATTTGGCCTGAAAATACCTCCAGCATTTTCATTTGTCGTTCATCATCTATCCACACCAGGCTTTCCCAATCATCATTAGATATAATAGATACCTAATTTTATATTTTGAGTAAATAATCTCGCTGGAGTTTCAACAAATCTAATGAGACGTTGTCACTTCTGATTACATCATGGGACGTGAATGCAACTAAAAGACTTGCTTTGCTCGTAATAATGAAGACACGTGGCTTTTTTCCTTCTTCTGAAACAAAGAAATAATTATTTATTAATATTATTTTTTATCTTCTTCTATCATCATAATTTAAATATTGAATAAAGATTATTTTGTTAAATAATTGTTTTATTTATCCCTTAATCCTTTCCCAAATATCCTTTTTAATTACAGTATATGCGAATATTTTATTCACACACCCTTAAAAAGCATCCCTTTGTTAATAAATCCCAAAGTAAGAGGCAATATTTTTTTGAATATCTAGTATAGTAAAATTCTATTCTATCTTTAAATAGAGGCTTAAAATAAACTCTCGCACCCCCTATAACCTGACGACAAATAACAAAACAAAAAAGGTTAATACTTTTCACGTTTGTTAATTTTCAAGCTGTTGTTCTGTTGCGTAAAGAAAGTAAAATGATAAAATTTTATAGAAAGATTTCTATAATTCGACTAGCACCCCCCAAAATGCTTTCCCAGGATATATACTGTATATATAAAATAATATTGGTAAAAAATAAATAAAGAGAAATGCAGCTATGGGTTTTTTTCTTTTTATTAATCCAGCACTCACGCTGACGTTTCGATACCGGTAGGGTTCATGAGTGCTGAGATTAATAAAAAAGAAAATATAAGCTTATAGAGGTAAGAAAAACTAAAAGCCATAGCTGCATTTCTCTTTATTTATTTTTTAATAATATAATTAACACACAGCTATAAACTACTTTGCAAAACGATTTCTTTGCTTATTTTATGGAAAAATAATAATATTTATTTACAGAGGCGGACCGGGGGGGGGGGGGGAGGCGAGCCGGCCTAGACCCACAAATGTTTGTCTTTAAGACGGTATTTTAAAAATATATTTTTCTGTGTGGAGGATGAAGATATTTAAAAATGAGTTCGCCCCCCCCCCCCAAAAAAAAAAAAAAATTAACACAACTCGTTAGAAAAAAATTTTTCCCCCTCCTTTTCTGTGACTCTCCCGTGGGGGGGGGGTGGGTTTGTTTTTTTTTTTTTTTGTTGGGTAACTCAACCACTATTTATTTTATATATTTAGATTGAGCTACCATGGCCATTCTTGCAAGCAACAGCAATAATAATAATTTAATTGGAATGGGAAATGTACAGTGAGGGTCAATATTAAGTCCCGCCCATGTGTTTTCTACTTGTGATTATTTGATTGTTTTTACTTTCTCGTATAGAGAAAGTATTGTAATCGTAAAAAAATTCGACTTCGAGATATTGATGTTTCTCCACGTTTTAGACCTCCCTGGGTCCAAAAAAACCATTTTTGGCATTATGTCTGTGGGGGGGGGTGTGTGTGTGTGTGTGTGTGTGTGTGTGTGTAGAAATCTACAATTTTAGGTAAGGAGCATATACCAAATTTTATCGATCTAGCTGCTTTGGTTTTTAAGCAATCGTGTTCACACACACACCCAGACTAATTCCAAAAGAATATAAAAAGTCTCGGGAAGTCAATCCCCATATTTATAAAAGAAAAATGAAAATTTTTATTGGAAATTTTCTAGGTTTGTTTTTCCACTAAAAAAAAAATATATAATAATTTTTAAAAACAATGAAATAATCACAAGTAGAAAACGCATGGGTGGGACTTGATATTGTCCCTCACTGTACATCCCCTTTCCTCCCTCTATGTAAATGAAATATGCAAATTATAAACACCTTTTAATTAAGAGTTGTGGGGTGTGTGATGTTTTAATCTCACTAAAAGAATCGCAATGGAAGAACAGCAGAGAGATGAATTCAATCGACTGGCTTCTTGCTCGAGGTGAATGCAATTAAAAGACTTGCTTTGCTTGCTTACAAAAAAGTTTTTAAAAATAATTTCCAATGACGTAAGTCCTGTTTCTTTGATAATGATGATGACGAACATGGATGATTTTTTTTTCTTTCTGAAACAAAGAAATATTTATTTATTATATTTTATCCTATTCTATCAACAACATAATTTAAATATTCAATAAAGATTATTTTTTTTAAAACAATTGTTTTATTTATCCCGTAATCCTTTCCCAAATATCCTTTTTAAATACAAAAATTCAATTTTCATAATAGAGATCATACGACGAGATAAAAAATAAAAAGCAGCGATTATAATAAGGGGTCGTCCCCTTATTTAATATCACAGGGTGGAAATAGAGAAATGATTTGAAATTTTCCTGATAATTCCAGGTTTTCCAGAGAAATTTTTATTCGTGTAATTAAGATGTCTAAAGTTTTGATTAGTTTTTTTTTTTTTTTTTTTTTTCAACAAATTGAGCAGCCAAAAACTTTACTTGTATCTTTTAATTAAGATAAATTAAACTTTAAAATAAATTAAATTAAGAAAAGAACAAAGATATATGATATTAAATAGATATTACCTTATATATATATTAAAGAGAAAAAAACGCTATGTTTTCAGCAATTGATTTTAATTCGTTAGCAAGGCAATATTTCCAGATATTTCGGAGACCTATCGGCACTCCTTCCTCAGTGGATTTCACCTCAATTCACCACATTACGGCCCTTATAATTAAAACGCTTGGAAGCGACATGTTATTTGATCAGCAATTATTAATCATTACTTATATATATATATTTTTTTTGGATCTGATTGGATGTCATTTTGTTCTCACTCAAAGTTAAACCATCTCAGATGATTCATAATCAAATCTAAAATTAAATTAATATTTATTTAATATCAGAATAATAGAATAAAATTAATAGATATAATACATACCTAATTTTATAATTTGAATAAAAAATCTCGCTGGAGTTTCAACAAATCTAATGAGACTTCTGATTTCATCTTTTTTTGAATGGATACATAAAGTCCAAAGCCTTATCCTGACTATTGCAGCTAATTTGTTCAAAATAACAATAAGTCCAAATATAAAGACCAAAAGAAGACTTGACATGTTCTTAGTAATGAAGGGATCTTGTGTTTCGGGCATATCATTGGGTAAAATTATCTTTTTACTACTAGATAGCCATTCGACGCCCCTTTCCAAAGGTGAGAACCATCAGTCGAGACTTGACTGAATTTGGGCCTTGTAGAGGGTGAGAAGTAGCGCTTAGGTTTGAAGTGAAACCCGAGCTTCTGAAATTTAAAAGAAAATAGACTATTAATTTAATGTTACATTTTGTTCATTAATATTTCTTACTGACGAGAGAGACAAAAGTCATCCATAAAAAATTCTTTCTTTTCTAATATTATGTAATTTTCTTTCAATTCATTCTCATATTAAATATATAAAGAATGTCTTATTCTCTTTTAGAAGAGCAGTCAACCTGGAGTAGATCTTGGTAAGTCTAAAATTAAAGTAATAATTAATTAATTGAAATGGCCTAAACATATATATATATATATATATATACATTACCTAAGTTTAAAGTTTCAAGTTAAGATTATTAACTATTTACGAAATAAGCTTTCTTTCAAATCATCTAAATATAATTTGAAAATAAGTTTTTTTTTTTTTTTTAAGATTTATAAAGATCCGAAAAGGCCATTATTAAATCATGTGATTATTTCAATGTTTTACTTACATTTGAAAATAAAATCTTGATGTTTGTTACTTTCTTGTTCCCAAAGACTTCCAAATTTGTCATTTTTTATTGATGCTATTCCAATCCAAAAACCTAAAAATAAAAAAATATTAAATTTTAGATGATAGTCTTAGAAAAGAATTCAAATAGACAAATTAATTTAGACAGGTGTATATAAAAATAGATATAGATATAAATGGAAAATTAAAAATTCGAATCTTAGAAAAAAGAATTCGATTTAAGTATTAAATTTATTGATCTGAACTGCTCTTTTATCCTTTAGTTTACTTTGAAATTAAAATAATGAAAAGCGAAGAAAATAAAAAGTAAATAGAAATGAGTGAATTGTGCAAAAAAAACAAGAGAAGATAAAATTAATTAATAATTAAAAAAATCAAAGCCATGAAATCTAAAACGAGGGGTGATTGTTCAAAATTTAAATTTACAATAAATAATTTAAAAAAAAAAGATTAATTTTTATAATCAGTCCATGATAAGAGAATCCATCCATTTGACAAATGATGAAAATAATAATAAATGGTTAAAATTTATTATTTAATAAATCACTTAAACCATTTTAAATATATTAATAAAATAGGGAATAACTTTAAAAAGTCGAAAATATGAAATAAAAGAGCAAAAAAGATAGAATCATAACCAAGTAGGAACAAATGACATTCAACGATAATATTTATATATTTTAAGTGACGATGAAATTTAATTTACAAATTAAATTAGTAGAAAATATCTAATTCAAACAAAAAAAGAGAAAGGAATGCAAATTAAATAATAAATACCTTATAAAAGTGAGATAATTGTTAGATGAACTTGACATGTGATGAGAAGCACACAGACAGGCACACACATGGCGATCAGAGGCGAGTTCTCTGATAAAAAGCTGCTTCAATTACTTGCTAAAATATACCTAAAAATTCATAACATTTTTTTTCTATTAATTTCAAATAAATTATTAAATATTTATTTATTTTAGTATTTGAATAAAATATATATCCCTTTTTAATTAAAATAAAGAAATAATTTTTATTTAATTCAGCCGACTGTCTAAAGGTTGGTTCAATAACTTGTTGATTTAAAAGTTTTTGAAATTCAAATTAAATAAATAAAATATTAATTAAATTTACGGCTGAATTGAAGATTATGTCGACAATATTTTATTTAAATAGTAAACTTGGCTCGATTTAACATTATGTCAACAATTTCTTTCTATGATAGGAAACTCTTTCGTGTTTTTTTTCTCACTCCATTCTAATTATTAGCCGGCAAGGCTAATTTGGACCAAATATCTCTAAAAATAACGAAAATATCGAAGAAATATGACGGTGAAATTTACCCTTTAAAATAGGTGTTTTAATTAACTTTTTCGAGATTTTTTTCTTGATGTAACAATTGGCAAACTATTAATATCAAGTGTGCATTCATGTGGTGCTATGGAATCAATATTATCAATATGTATTTTTTTGGACATATCGATACCTTATATCATCTTTGAGGGTTAAAAAATAGTTACTTCTATGCATTTTGATAAAAAACTAAACAAATACACCAAAAAAAGCAATCTATAAGCTTTAAAAAACAACAACGATATGAATAATTCAATGTCAAATGTCAATTTTGTTTGCCCGCCAACGGCGAACGGTTAAAAGCGCGATCCGTTCACTTGAACGACCCGTTCTTCGCGATCCGTTCACTTGAACGACCCGTTCGCGAACGGAATGCCCACCTCTAATTTAAATTTCTTTCATCTGTATCTGTACCGTGATCATAAATTGGTTGTTAATAGATTTTTATTCATTCATTTTTTCAGAAACAAAACAAAAGCAGAAATCCAATTGGTGAAGAATTTCTGTCTTGGTAGGAAAGTTAAAAGCAGAAATGGAAATAGAAATAGACGAAGATGTGGAGGTTGACATTGAAAGGTTGCATTTACAGAAAATTGAATTTTCTAATTTAATAACAGAAGCTGAAAATATACGTAAGTTTAATTACAAAAATAATAATAATTAATAAAATAAAATAATTTATTATTTTTGATTTTTAGAGAATGAAATACACCAGGGCGAAAAAAATGGTTTAGAAAAAATACAAACAGTTTTGGATAAGGCAACTTCAATAATTTCAAATGGTATGGAATAATTGGGCCGAATTTACAATACGAGGTCAGCGAGTTAATTAATATTGGCAAATTTTTCAGGGAAAACACTGCCTCATTTTCCTTTAATATCCTTGACGGTAATCCAATTTTGACAATGTGCTTACTTTTTTTGGATTTTTTTCATTCTCTAGATGACAAAACAGACCTAATTTGAATGAGATAACCAAAGATATTAATTTAATAAAGTTAACAAAGAATCATTTTTTTTTTTTTTTTTTAATGCACTTTTTTTTGTATCTGGGTTTTCCCAGACACAGTCTTTTCGGCAACTCAGGCCATTTAATACTTTTTACTCATTTTTTAATAATATATGTATTGGGGGTCCAGGCATATTTATTTAAGCCATTTGGTAACCAAATGGCTTTATAGGCTACCTGGGATCCGAACCCGTGACTCTTGGTATAGCAGGCCAGCATGCTAGCAACTACACCAAGGCCCGAGAGGACCACAAAAGTTAGTTGAAAATTTTTAAAAATAAATAATTATCATTAATTATTTTTTCAACTCTATAACCCAAAAAGAAAGGGTAATAATATAATTTTTGCTAACAACATAGAATCAGCAGTCAACAAGATCAATAGGCTGTCAGAAATTGCTGGAAAAGTTAGACTCCAGATCTCTATTCAAAAGACGAAATATATGACGAGCATCTGTGATGGACCTGAATGGATGAACACCAATCGAGGAAAAATAGGACGAGTCAAGAATTTTAGGTGAAATCATCCAGGAGAATGGATTAGAAGAAGAAGCAATTAATGTCAGGATGAGGAAGTTAAATCAGGCATATCATCTGACAAAGAATATCTATAATAAAAAGTGTATGAGTATAGGGGCCAAGTTCCGACATTATAATACAGTTGTAAAACCTGAAGGCTTATATGCGTCCGAAACTTTGAACATGAATAGACAAGGTCAAGCTGAGCGGCTGGAAAAACGAGAGCGTAGGATGTTAAGGAAAATACTAGGTAATAGATGGGGGATGGGCAATGGTGAAACCTAATGAGGATTTGTACTTCAAGACAGAACCTATCACAACATCAATTAAGAAGAGGCGACTGTTATTCTACGGTCATCTCATGAGGATGGACGGTGACCGTCTAACAAAAAGAATCTGGAGTTTCATTCAAACTAAGAAAGCAAGGCCGAGATGGTTCGAAGAATGTGAAAAGATCTTGGGCAGATTGGTATCTCAGAGAGGGAAATTCCTGGCAGGGACAAATTTAGAAGATTGGTGACCCACTACCAAGGTTTTAATCCAAAAGACGGAGAGGACCTTTGTCTGAAGAACATAAAGGGGCACTACTTGGGGGACTCAGAAGATACTGGCAGGAGGTCAAAGCTGGTACAAGAACTAGAGCCAGACAATAAAAGGAAATTGGTTGTTATCACCCAGTCCATAGAGGCTCAACTCGAAAAAAAAAAAAAAAATGTCGTTTTCGTATTTCTTAAAAATTTTCGTTATTATTACAAATTTCGTCCAAATTGGCTTATCGCCACCTTTTTTAGACTAATAAAGGGAAAGGAGAGGGAGTGTTTCCCTGAAAAACTAGACAATATTAATGAATTCGCTGACCTCATATTCTTCACTTTAGCCACTAATTCTAAATTTTTCTTTAATCTAGAGATAATTTTTTTTATATTCCCTAAACGTACACCTAACCCTTCCCCTGGACTCCGGCACAGGAGTCTGTCCGCGAAATATTCACATTCAGCAGCCAATGACAATCAAATGTTTAGTTTTATGACTAAAATACCCAATATAAAGTACTTCATTCAAATAGCGGCTATTTGAGTTATATTAATTATTCGTTTTTAAACATTACTTCCCACTATGATATATATAAATTCATTATTTGTTAAATAAACTTACAAGTTAAGGAATATTTCATATTCTCAGGGTGTGTATGATGTTTAGAAGATCTTGGAGTATTTGCATATTTATTTTTTATAAGCAAGTTGACCTCTTTGCCTTTGACATTGACTTCCTCTTACGTCATACTTATCAGGGACTCACACATATACTGTATCTTAATCATTATGTTTGTCTTACTTGAAAATATCTTTGCATATTCTTATTTGGTGCATTGGAATTGATCCTATTTTTTTTTTTTTTTTCATTTGAAATTGCTTCTTTTTTTTTTAGGAAAATTTTTTCTTCTTTTTCTGTTTGAAAATCAAAATCATTCTATATTCTTGAGAAGTGAAGTGGCAATGTGATGAGAAAAATGAAGAAGAATTGCTGTAGTGATTAGATGATAAGTGCAGAAGAGTCAACCAATGCAGGAAAGTCTGTTAATAAATTCTCAACTATCTAGAAACGTTTCGGTTTTGATTTTATGATTCCTTTCCTTTATTTATCATCTAATCTCTGCAGCCAGCTTCATTCACTTGTAATAGACCTTTTGTAGTTATTTTGCTTTTGGGCACTCAATTTCATAGTCTTAGGTTTCACTTTCTTCTCTAATTTGTCATCCTAATTCTACAATTTTATTAATTTTACTGTATTTATACTGTATAAAGAAAGGTTTATCTTAATATTTAATTTAAATGATTTGTATATATAAGACGTCACTCAATAAATCATATTGTTGAAGGAGAGTATTTTCTAGAAAATTTCCATTAAAAAATATATATATTTTTTTTAAAGAATGAAATAATCACAAGTATAAAACGCATGGGTGGGACTTAATATTCTCTCTCACTATACACTGGCAGTATATATATATTTTGTTGTTTTATTTATTTTTGTATTTGTTTTGACCAAGTCACTTGTCCCTCTAAGCAGGTCATTTATATGTAGTCTTATGTATATAAAATTTGATTTTTTTTTTTTTCAATATCTAACACAGAACTCTTTTTTCGTTTTCAGTTGATAAAGATGCAAATTTGATGGTCCAGGACGCTCATTTGATGAGAATTGGCACTTCAATTGGAAAATATACAGCTGAGAATCTCAATACAAATCTTGAAGCATTCAATTTGAATGAATTTTCGGATCGAATTGTATGTAATTACTAAACAATTAAATATTCGATTATATATTTTCCAATATTCCAATGTATGATATATCTTTTCTTATTCTTATGCTATTAAATATAACACTCTGGGCTCCCTTCAAACACGAATATCTTTCGCCTTTTTTTTTTATGCTATTAAACGAGCCAAAGACAGCTGTATTCTGTGCTTGTCACACCTTATTAATTTTTGACATAAATCTAATACAAAATCTTTAGCTTGAGTAATGTTCTTAACTATGAGTGAATAGAATGTATATATATGTTGGAACTCTTAACTAATCCCTTTATTTTTATTTTGTTTCAGGCACATTACATTTCACAAGATGGTATCAACGACTGGGATAAGTTCTATAAATTTAATAAGAAATGCCATCGAGAGGCTCCAAATTTTTTCTCCTTGATTGGGAAATTTACAGATCAAAAGGGTCCTGTTATAAAAAAGAAACAAGCAAAAGAGAGAAGTAAAAAAGATGATACAAAAATTAGTAAATCACAAGCGGTAAGTGAAGTCATTTAAATATAATTTTCTCAATTTGTTCAATTGTTATTTCACCTTTAATGTTTTCTTTTTGTTTGTTTTTCAGGAAAAAAATAATAAAAAATCAAATGAAAATGATTTGGATCAAACTATTTTATTAATATATAAAATCTTAAAACGGGAATATAGAAATAACGACAGTCAGCCAGTGCCTTATTATGTATTTATCACCGATCCCGATTCGTTTTCTAAAACAGTTGAAAATGCATTTCATTTTTTCATTTATCATCAAAGATTGTTTAGCAGAGATTGTATCAGGTGAGCTAAGAATATTTTCAAATTTTAGTCAAATGTTAAGGCGGCTGCAAATTTGACAAGAAAACTGTAGCGTCTATAGGAGCATTTTTTTATAATTGTATAAGCCGCTTGATGCTCGATTGAATTTTAATCATGCACAAGCATATTTGCGCTAGCAAAATTAAGAAAAGACCTTAGGGTACTGTTTGGGTCAACAAAAGGATCTATTTAGGACTGCTCAAAGGGTCTGCCTATAAATCATGTCATGAAGCTATCAAAGGGGAAAAAAATAAATTTGTATTCAGATATTGAAGAAATTTGAATATAATTAATTCCATTTATGGATTCTTGCTGTGTAGATATTATTTCTAATTGATTGAAGGAATCAGGATGTCACAGCGACTCTTTCTGAAGCTGAGTGTATGTATATATAAATTAAAAAGTGCTTAATTTATTAATTTTTATTTTCTGAAGTTTTGGCCAACCAATGTTCAAGAAGGTTTCAATCTCAACACCATCATCAGGGCTTGGAAAGTGAAATAAATTACAATAATTTTTCATATAAAATACATTTGTGTTCACAAACATTCGTCTATTGGCTTTAAATTGAATTTATTATATAAATATTTTGTCATTTATTAAAATGTTGATTAGTTATTATTTATTTTAATAAATGACAAAATATTATATAATAAATTCAATTTAAAGCCAATAGACGAATGTTTGTGAACACAAATGTATTTTATATGAAAAATTATTGTAATTTATTTCACTTTCCAGGCCCTGATGATGGTGTGTTAAGGATTGAATCCTTCTTGTACATTGGTTGGCCAAAACTCTGAAAATAAAAATTAATAAATTAAGCACTTTTTAATTTATATATACATACACTCAGCTCAGCAAGAGTCGCTGTGACATCCTGATTCCTTCAATCAATTAGAAATAATTAATTCCCCAGGCACATTTAGAGATTCAAATTATTACTACGTTACTCTCCGTTTCAAGTACTATATGTGTACTTGATTTGAAAATTGTGGATATCTATAGAACATATACATACATTTTTCCCATTTCATTTATATATTTAGAAGATAAAAATTGAGGACACGAGACCCCCTCCCCTCCCCCATCCCTCTATTCCTCGCTACTAAGATAGTTATTTAAGGTGAGAAGAATTTGTTTCTAAAAAATTGGTCCGAATACAATCTCTAACATCTTCACATTATCTGCCAGACTGCCCTATTTTTTATTTGATTAGCAGGTTTTGAATTGTTCGGCTCTGAACGAATATTTATTAGTTTTTCTTCTTTCTTTTTATTTTCAGATTCAAATGGCGTTTCATTGATCAAGCCCAAAGTTAAAGATATCTTTTCAAGTAACATAAGCAGTTTAAAATCACAAACAAAACATCATCAGGCGTCTTTACATTTAAATTATAAAATTTGGGCGGTATGTTCATTTTTTTTTCTCTCTTATTACTATGTCACCGGTATGACTTTTATTTATACTCTAATTCGAAAATTATTATCGTTGATTTTTATTGGATGACGACTGATTGCAATAATTCAGTTTCGGTCTATAATATGACCATCAACAGGCATGTGGGAAAGCTTATCTGCCAAAATCCAGGGGGAAAAATTGGAATGTTGTGGTCAACAATATTCAGAGCCAGGAGAGTGGGGGTCCACTTTAGAGGGAGGGGGTCACCGAGGGCAAATATTTTGTTTATAAATTAAATAAATTAACAATGTTTTAACATTGTTTGGTTTTGTTTAAATATTGTTAAATTATTTTAATTTATAGGAAAGGAAGAGACAGTCATTAAAGAACTGATGGACTGTCTGTCCCAGCTCGGGCAGCTCGTGGTCGCCATCCACGTACCCACAAGATGTGGGCCCCTGAGCAAAAACCTCCTTCTTCATTGAATGTACCAGTATTTATTATGAAATGGGAAATATCAAATTGAAAAAATACAAGTCGAACCCTGAACCCCAAATTGTTGTTTTGAATATATGAATGAGTTCGTTTAAAAATATTTAATATATAAATTCAAAAAAAGCTCGTCAGGATTGTACTCTGCGCATCATAAAGGTGGAATATGATTTGGGAATCCCTGATATTAGGAATTTAATATGATGACTATTGCTGATTATATATCATTTTCTTTTTTTTTTTATTTATTTTCAATTACAACAAAAAAAATTATTTTAATACAAAAAAAAAAACACTTAAATAATAGCAGCAAGTACAGTGAGGGACAATATTAACTCCCACTCATGCGTTTTCTACTTGTGATTATTTCATTGTTTTTATAAAAAAAAAAAAAATGAAAATCTTTATTGAAAATTTTCTTGGTTTGAACGATGAAAGTTTCCATTAAAAAAATGTATAATATTTTTTTAAAAACAATGAAATAATCACAAGTAGAAATCATGGATGGGACTTAATATTCTCCCTCACTGTACACTTAGAGCAGAGCCGGATCTAGGGGGGGGGGGCGGTGGGGGCATGTGCCTCGGGCGGCAGATATCAGGGGGCGGCAATTAAAGAAAGATTTACTAAAAAAAGGTAAAATGATATGAATTTTATATAGAAAATTTTAAAGGAGGGGGGCGACAAATTAAATTTTGCCCCCCCCCCCTAAAAATCTCGTAGTTCCGGCCCTGACTTAGAGATAAGAAAAGGGGATCACTTGAAAAATGATAGAAATTCGAGATACGCCACTAAGTGATTCAGGCGACGATATTATTAGTATTTTTGAAAATACGTCGTTCGGCCATTCAAAAATTTTATATTTATCAAGTGATTCACTTTTTCTTTTTTTATTTGTGTTAAGCATATAATAATACATAATAATATAGAATAATAAAAATTTTCATTTTTGTTTGTGACCAACAAAAATTAAATTAAAAATAACTAAATGTGTTTGATATTCTACTTAAAAAAAA
>JAKCPI010013694.1:0-25104 GCA_023213315.1 Euborellia annulipes
ACTCAATTTCATAGTCTTAGGTTTCACTTTCTTCTCTAATTTGTCATCCTAATTCTACAATTTTATTAATTTTACTGTATTTATACTGTATAAAGAAAGGTTTATCTTAATATTTAATTTAAATGATTTGTATATATAAGACGTCACTCAATAAATCATATTGTTGAAGGAGAGTATTTTCTAGAAAATTTCCATTAAAATATATATATTTTTTAAAGAATGAAATAATCACAAGTATAAAACGCATGGGTGGGACTTAATATTCTCTCTCACTATACACTGGCAGTATATATATTTTTTGTTGTTTTATTTATTTATTTTTGTATTTGTTTTGGACCAATTCACTTGTCCCTTTAAGCAGATCATTTATATGTAGTCTTTTGTATGTATATATATAAATATATATATAAAGTTTCATTTTTTTTTTCAATATCTAACACAGAACTCTTTTTTTCGTTTTCAGTTGATAAAGATGCAAATTTGATGGTCCAGGATGCTCATTTGATGAGAATTGGCACTTCAATTGAAAAATATACAGCTGAGAATCTCAATACAAATCTTGAAGCATTCAATTTGAATGAATTTTCGGATCGAATTGTATGTAATCTTTTTTACTTTACTAAACAATTAAATATTCGATTATATATTTTCCAATATACCAATTTATGATATATCTTTTCTTATTCCCAATTCTTTTTTTATGCTATTAAACGAGCCAAAGACAGCTGTATTCTGTGCTTGTCACACCTTATTAATTTTTGACATAAATCTAATACAAAAGCTTTAGCTTGAGTAATGTTCTTAACTATGAGTGAATAGAATGTATATATATGTTGGAACTCTTAACTAATCCCTTTATTTTTATTTTGTTTCAGGCACATTACATTTCACAAGATGGTATCAACGACTGGGATAAGTTCTATAAATTTAATAAGAAATGCCATCGAGAGGCTCCAAATTTTTTCTCCTTGATTGGGAAATTTACAGATCAAAAGGGTCCTGTTATAAAAAAGAAACAAGCAAAAGAGAGAAGTAAAAAGATGATACAAAAATTAGTAAATCACAAGCGGTAAGTGAAGTCATTTAAATATAATTTTCTCAATTTGTTCAATTGTTATTTCACCTTTAATGTTTTCTTTTTGTTTGTTTTTTCAGGAAAAAAAAATAATAAAAAATCAAATGAAAATGATTTGGATCAAACTATTTTATTAATATATAAAATCTTAAAACGGGAATATAGAAATAACGACAGTCAGCCAGTGCCTTATTATGTATTTATCACCGATCCCGATTCGTTTTCTAAAACAGTTGAAAATGCATTTCATTTTTCATTTATCATCAAAGATTGTTTAGCAGAGATTGTATCAGGTGAGCTAAGAATATTTTCAAATTTTAGTCAAATGTTAAGGCGGCTGCAAATTTGACAAGAAAACTGTAGCGTCTATAGGAGCATTTTTTTATAATTGTATAAGCCGCTTGATGCTCGATTGAATTTTAATCATGCACAAGCATATTTGCGCTAGCAAAATTAAGAAAAGACCTTAGGGTACTGTTTGGGTCAACAAAAGGATCTATTTAGGACTGCTCAAAGGGTCTGCCTATAAATCATGTCATGAAGCTATCAAAGGGGAAAAAAATAAATTTGTATTCAGATATTGAAGAAATTTGAATATAATTAATTCCATTTATGGATTCTTGTTGTGTAGATATTATTTCTAATTGATTGAAGGAATCAGGATGTCACAGCGACTCTTTCTGAAGCTGAGTGTATGTATATATAAATTAAAAAGTGCTTAATTTATTAATTTTTATTTTCAGAGTTTTGGTTAACCAATGTTCAAGAAGGTTTCAATCTTAACAGACCACATCAGGGCCTGGAAAGTGAAATAAATTACAATAATTTTTCATATAAAATACATTTATGTTCACAAACATTCGTCTATTGGCTTTAAATTGAATTTATTATATAATATTTTGTCATTTATTAAAATGTTGATTAGTTATTATTTATTTTAATAAATGACAAAATATTATATAATAAATTCAATTTAAAGCCAATAGACGAATGTTTGTGAACACAAATGTATTTTATATGAAAAATTATTGTAATTTATTTCACTTTCCAGGCCCTGATGATGGTGTGTTAAGGATTGAAACCTTCTTGAACATTGGTTGGCCAAAACTCTGAAAATAAAAATTAATAAATTAAGCACTTTTTAATTTATATATACATACACTCAGCTTCAGCAAGAGTCGCTGTGACATCCTGATTCCTTCAATCAATTAGAAATAATTAATTCCCCAGGCACATTTAGAGATTCAAATTATTACTACGTTACTCTCCGTTTCAAGTACTATATGTGTACTTGATTTGAAAATTGTGGATATCTATAGAACATATACATACATTTTTCCCATTTCATTTTTATATATTTAGAAGATAAAAAATTGAGGACACGAGACCCCCCCCCTCCCCTCCCCCCCCATCCCTCTATTCCTCGCTACTAAGATAGTTATTTAAGGTGAGAAGAATTTGTTTCTAAAAAATTGGTCCGAATACAATCTCTAACATCTTCACATTATCTGCCAGACTGCCCTATTTTTTATTTGATTAGCAGGTTTTGAATTGTTCGGCTCTGAACGAATATTTATTATTTTTTCTTCTTTCTTTTTATTTTCAGATTCAAATGGCGTTTCATTGATCAAGCCCAAAGTTAAAGATATCTTTTCAAGTAACATAAGCAGTTTAAAATCACAAACAAAACATCATCAGGCGTCTTTACATTTAAATTATAAAATTTGGGCGGTATGTTCATTTTTTTTCTCTCTTATTACTATGTCACCGGTATGACTTTTATTTATACTCTAATTCGAAAATTATTATCGTTGATTTTTATTGGATGACGACTGATTGCAATAATTCAGTTTCGGTCTATAATCTGACCATCAACAGGCATGTGGGAAAGCTTATCTGCCAAAATCCAGGGGAAAAATTGGAATGTTGTGGTCAACAATATTCAGAGCCAGGAGAGTGGGGGTCCACTTTAGAGGGAGGGGGTCACCGAGGGCAAATATTTTGTTTATAAATTAAATAAATTAACAATATTTTAACATTGTTTGGTTTTGTTTAAATATTGTTAAATTATTTTAATTTATAGGAAAGGAAGAGACAGTCATTAAAGAACTGATGGACTGTCTGTCCCAGCTCGGGCAGCTCGTGGTCGCCATCCACGTACCCACAAGATGTGGGCCCCTGAGCAAAAACCTCCTTCTTCATTGAATGTACCAGTATTTATTATGAAATGGGAAATATCAAATTGAAAAAATACAAGTCGAACCCTGAACCCCAAATTGTTGTTTTGAATATATGAATGAGTTCGTTTAAAAATATTTAATATATAAATTCAAAAAAAGCTCGTCAGGATTGTACTCTGCGCATCATAAAGGTGGAATATGATTTGGGAATCCCTGATATTAGGAATTTAATATGATGACTATTGCTGATTATATATCATTTTCTTTTTTTTTTATTTATTTTCAATTACAACAAAAAAAATTATTTTAATACAAAAAAAAAAAAACACTTAAATAATAGCAGCAAGTACAGTGAGGGACAATATTAACTCCCACTCATGCGTTTTCTACTTGTGATTATTTCATTGTTTTTATAAAAAAAAAAAAAAATGAAAATCTTTATTGAAAATTTTCTTGGTTTGAACGATGAAAGTTTCCATTAAAAAAATGTATAATATTTTTTTAAAAACAATGAAATAATCACAAGTAGAAATCATGGATGGGACTTAATATTCTCCCTCACTGTACACTTAGAGCAGAGCCGGATCTAGGAGGGGGGGGGGGGGCAGTGGGGGCATGTGCCTCGGGCGGCAGATATCAGGGGGCGGCAATTAAAGAAAGATTTACTAAAAAAAAGGTAAAATGATATGAATTTTATATAGAAAATTTTAAGGAGGGGGCGACAAATTAAATTTTGCCCCCCCCCCCCCCTAAAAAATCTCGTAGTTCCGGCCCTGACTTAGAGATAAGAAAAGTGGATCACTTGAAAAATGATAGAAATTGAGATACGCCACTAAGTGATTCAGGCGACGATATTATTAGTATTTTTGAAAATACGTCGTTCGGCCATTCAAAAATTTTATATTTATCAAGTGATTCACTTTTTCTTTTTTTATTTGTGTTAAGCATATAATAATACATAATAATATAGAATAATAAAAATTTTCATTTTTGTTTGTGACCAACAAAATTACAATTAAAAATAACTAAATGTGTTTGATATTCTACTTAAAAAAAAAAATATTTAAAAAAAAATTATCAGATTCATATCCTTTTAATTTTTTGGGATTATTATTAATAGGAATTTTTTTTTTTTTTTTAGCTGCTTCAGTCTTAGCATAGTAATAAATTCATACCAAAAAAAAAAATATATATTAAATGAGAAATTTTTATATTGTTAATTTTTTTGATTGTTACATAATAATAATAATAATAATCACTCAACAAATGATTAATACTAAACTAGTCATATCGATTACTTTTTATCAATTCATTCATCGTTCTCTCAAATTAATTTGATCAAAAAAATTGATTTATTATAAAAGCAATGAAAATTGAAATTTTAGGACAGAAAAATAAAATTTTTTCACAACGTTCCAGAAGATGGGTGACGTTTGGCAGGGTGTAAATAAAAAAAAAATTAGGCAAATATTGACTAATCAACTTAAATTAATAAAAAAAAATTCTAATTCCATTTCTAATTATATTTTGGAAAAAACCAGATTATTTTTGACTAATGTAGTAATAATTATGTGAGTGATTGTTGACAACAATAGAGAAATAAATTTCTCATTTTATATAATAATTAAATTACATCAAATACTAAATTCTAAATTTGTAATCTCTTTATTTTTTTATTTTTTTTTTTTAGGATATTATAAAAAAATATAATATTAAAAAAGCTAAAATTAATTTAGATGAAGAAAGAAAAAAACTCCAACAGAAACAAGTGAATGTAGAGGAAGAGGAGGAGGAGGAGGAGGAGAATGAAGAAGAAATGGAATCTGAAGAAGAAGAATCTGATTAAAAAAATGGTAGAATTTTTTTTTTTCTTTTTTAAACTTAATAAAATCCCAATAAATAACAAGATGCAATTAAACGAGTGTTGAAAAAAATCTTATAATAATACCTAATGAGTATAAAGAGATTCTTTCTTCTTTGATGATAATTCTTCGATGATGATGATGACGATGACGATGCTCTAGTAAAGTAGAATTCTCTTCTCGACTTGTTTTCGGCAAATGGGGCATTCAGACATGCGATCGCCGCACATTTGACAGGTGCCGTGACCACAGAGGAAGATCATATTCTTTAAACGATCCAAACATACAGGACACATGGTCTAAAAACAAAAAGAAGGGAATGAATTTTTGACTACCACCTTTAACGCCATTTATTTAATCTCAAAGTGTACGCCTTCTTCATCCTATATTCATTTTTATCCTTTTAATTCCATCAAATACTTTTAACCAATCAAATCCCTGCTTGTCCTTTGTATATATTATAACTCATGTGTCAAATTGTAGCTGTCTATTATTCATCATATGAATTTTTTTCCCCTTTATTTCTCATAGTTTTTGGCATCTTCATATGAATTAATTTTTTATAATATCATTTAATTGGCAAAAAAAAGTACTGTACAGAATGATGGCCAAAGATAAGCCCCACTCATGCCCATGATAAGGGTTATAACTTGGAGATTTGTTAGGAGAAGAAAAGCTTAATTTGCTGCTCCCTCCATAACACCGTCACTATAACTAAGCCAAAAATTTTAAAATTTTAATTGTTCTTTAAATCTCTCTTTTCTCTAAAATTTTCGTTTTCAAGATTCAGGGGGTCAAAGTTGAATTTTTTATTTTTGGTTTTTTGCTAATATCTCGAGAACCGTTTGAGATACAATGTTTAGCTCTGTACACGATTTATGTTCATTATTCTGCTTGTTTTATGTGTAAAGTTTTTTGAAAAAGCCAGTGGCGTAGATTTAAGCACTTTGAGTGTATTTTACCCCTCCTAACTTCTATGCCACTGAGACAAATGCGACCCCCCTGTATCTTGAAAACGAAGCGTCTGGGCATATTAAGTTTATAGGAAAAAAAAGTCTTATTTTTTCATAAATAATCATCTCCTTTTCTAGGCACCTGTTATTTCCGGGCACCATGTATATATTATATTATTTTGATTTTATTTTTGGCTGCAACTGTAGCTTGCAGTTTCGATGGCATCCCACCATCATCTTCAGGCCTAAACCACTACCTTGACTCAAATACAAATAAATCTTCCCATATTCAAGATATTTAAATGAAAAATTGTACAATCCCTCATTTTTTAAGAGTTGAGTAGGTAAGGGGGAAGATTTTTTGGGTTGGTAATATAATTATATATTTTAAATATTGATTGTACCGGGGGGACGTTCCCCACGTTGATTTCTGGGGATAATCAAGAAAACTTGAAATGTTTTATGGCTGTGATGATTTAATCCAGATCCGAAGGACTTTGCAGTCAGGAATCTCTAATTTTTTATTCGCCGACGTTTCGGTCGCCAATCACTACCCTCAGGGCAAATATTGTTAACTATACACGATCTTGGGTATTTTATAATCTATTGCAATCATAATTTCTTTTTCTTTCTAATATGTACAAAACTCGCTTGCTCGGGGTCTCTGATTCAATGATTGATTCGGACATGTTTTTATTTAATTTCCTGGCTGCAAAGTCCTTCAGATCCTAAATATGCCACCCCCCCCCCAGTTTCGGCTCTGTCCTTGATAATGAACACCTTGATTCGGACTGGCGATTATTTAAAATAAAGTTTAATGAAATTATTTTTGTTTTCTTGAGTTCAACTTTTGCCTGTTGAAAATTCTTATATTTTTAGAATAATTTAATTTCCTTGCCTGTTCTTTAATGTCCTGTAATTGTTGTTGCAGTTTCTGCAAATCGGAATTGGAAGTATCTCTGCTGCCGTTGTTCATCAAAGGCCCCGTGTTGTTGTTATTACTGACGACGTTTTCTATTTTTTGAAAAAAAAAATTATATTTATTATTAAAATATTATATTTATCACTATTATTATATTTATCTTTACTCACCAAGAGGACCAACTTCATCATCTTCTTGTTGTTGTTGTGGTGGCTGCTGTTGTTGTTGTTGTTGCTGTTGAAGTTGTTGTTGTTGGTCTGTAGAAACATTTGGAATTGTACCTAAAAAAAAAAAATAATTGTATTTTAAAAAGATATATAATATATATTTTTTCATTTATTTATTTTTTGTGTTTAATTGCCTTCTCTGCGGTCTTCTTAGGGCTAGTTAAGAAACGAATTTAACCAATCCTTGTTTATTATCAGAGCCCGGATGTTGATGCAAATGCATGTTTGTATAGAAGGAAACGTACCTGAAAACTTTGCAGTTATCAATTTCATGAGTATTCGATTCGAAATAAAACCCTCTTTGTTCCGAGCATTTGGCTTTTTTGAAAACAATGCATGTTTTGCCAATTTTTAACAAAAACAACCTTAATTTTCATGATGAAGATCGAGGCAGCCTGGTGGATATTATTGAGAAAGATGAATAAATAAATCCGGAGCTGATGTTCAGGCAATTTATTTGGTTTAATTCCTTCCGCTATAAGTCAACGGTTCCTTCTTCAGGACCATGCGGTGTCAAAAAAACAATTAGCCCTCAGTTTTGTCATAAATGCTGTGATTACTTTCGCTACAAGACATGTGGCAAAGGCAATGGTGCCAAACGAAGAATGGTAGTAATCACAGCATTTATGACAAAATTCAGGGCTAATTGTTTTCTTGACACCGCATGGTCCTAAAGAAGGAGCCGTTTTGGCTCCGAAACGTTGACTTATAGAGGAAGGAATTAAACCAATTAAATTGCCTGAACATCAGATCCGAATTTATTTATTCATCTTTCTCAATTATTATTTTTCATGCATATTTTAGCGTTTTTTTTTTTTTTTTTTTAAGAAAAAAGCATGTTTTGAATATTTGTGTGTAGTAGTTGCTAATTTATGTGACAAAAATTAAAAATTATTTTAATATTTTCAAACTTTTGCGCTTTACATGGTGGAAATGTAACATTTCAACCTCAATTTGTCCCAGATTTCTTCTGGCACTTCAAAGATCATTTTCTGCGTTCAAGAACATGTTCTCAGATAAACGCATATCCTTAAATAAAGAAAATTTAGAGAAATTGGTTGTCGTTGATTGTTATATGAAAAATAAAATTATAATATAGACTCAATTTGTGATAGAGCAGATTTTTTCCCTTCATTGTGCATATTTGGTCATTTTATAGTGCATGCATTTTTTAATGTTTGATTGTGCATGACCATCCGGGCTCTAGTTATTATAGGTAATACAAAAAAAAAAAAAAAAATTGATGGCGTACCTCCACAACAGACGACGAATGGTATGATATGATCAATCTGAGCGCGACATTGGACACATTTCTTCATCAAGGACGAGCACGTCTCACAGGAGACAAGATGACCACAGGGCCGGAACAACACAGAAGCTTTCTTATCCGAACAAACTAGACATTCGTCCACCTAGCCAAAATTATTACATGTTATAATCAGTGCAAGTAGTAATTCTAAAATTATAATGGGAAGAATAAATATAGTTAACACTTCTTTTTTTTATACATTTATTAACTGACAAAAGGCAAGGAGAAGTTTGGCTATTAAGTCGAATGCGGGGCTGTGAGGCAGATCTGTGGTTCACATGGGCGTAACTAGGGTGGGTGGGGGGAGAAGCCCAGAAGGCTCCCCGCGAGACAATATGGTGCCTTCCAAGTCCCTCGGAGGATGGCTAGTCCCATCCCTCCCCCAGCCAAATTCTCTAGTTACGCCCATGGTGGTTCATCATCCGGCTGTTCCTAATTTTTTTCAGCCTTTTGAGCTAATAAATATACATGTAAATTGTAATTATTTTCTGCCTCAAGAACATCTATATTTGATATATAATATGCAAATAAAACTGTCGGTTGTTTGTTTCAAGTTATTTATTGATTATAAATCAATCGAACGTATTTCGACACTGGCGTGTGTTTTTTAAATTTGTTTTAAGGTCCTTTTCGGCATCTAAGGCCATTTAGTCCACATCCATATTTATTTAAAATGATTGGGAAGCCAATGCAATTGAAATTTCATTTGAATTGGCTATTAAGTCGAATGCGGGGCTGTGAGGCAGATATGTGGTTCAAATCAGTTTTTGAAATAAATAGATGTCTAAATAGCCTTCGCGAAAATAATTTAAATAAATTTAAAAAAATAATCTGAGTGTTTAATTTAAAAAACGTTTCAAATTTTGCGAGTAGATTAGTAGTAATATATTAGTAAATAGTAAAGGGGTGGTGCCTTAAAAAATGTTGAAAATTCAAAATTATAGCCCCTTTAGAGCAAATTTTCTATTTATTTTATTTTTCTCTATATCTCTACCACTATGCCTGATGGGGCAAAATTGATGGCATTTTTTGAATCAGCGCTACCCATATACTCAAGAATAGATCATAACACCCCAGAAAAAAATTCTCTGTTGAACAGTGTTCTTTAATCAACAGTTTTATTAAAGATATCTAAATGAATTGTAAAATTTATTTTGATGATAATGTGTTTACTACATTTTATTTTATATATTTTTTATTCGTCCGGGTCCCTGCGCCCCTTGACATGCTGCGCCCCCCCTCCCGCATTGCGGTGATATTTCCCCTGTTGCAAAGTATTGTAAAAAGAGATTGATTATGATTGTTAAGTATTTTGTACTCAAAGAGAACAACAGTTCTCCGAACAATAAAAAGATTTTTCATTTATTCAAAAGGCCCTAAAACCCCTAGAATTTAACCCCCCCCCTCTCCATCTATTGACTGCCCTGAATACTTGAAATCACCAGAATTATTTTAAAATTGAAGACTTAATTGTTTTTTTTTTTTATTTCGTTTTACCTTGACACGTTGAACGACAGCCTCCCGACAGACGAGACATTTTTTGACCCTTGGAGCACAAACTGAACAACATGTAACATGTCCGCACGGCTGAAAGAGTGTATCGCGTTTCAAATCGGAACAAACTAAACATTCCGCCAACGTGGTGCGTCTGCCTTGATTGCCGGGCTCGATTTGATCACTAAACAAAACAAAACAAACAAAAAATGTTGAAAACAAAATTTGCTTTTGAAATTGACAAATAAAATCAAAAATTTTAAGCTTTTTTTTGAAAAAATTTAAAATTAAAAAAAAAATAGTTTTTTCTTAGAACTGTGTCAGCATTTAAATACTCACATATCTTTATCGTTATGGCATTTGGTGAGTGCTTTGCAGAGATTAGGATCCGGGCAAAGATCCAATGGCGTTTGACCTTTTTTATTTTCCAAACTCAAATCGGCTCCATATCCAGCCAAAAAACAAGCAATTGACGCTGAACTCTTTTTATCTGCCCCCTGAGAGCTCAATCCCATTAAGAGCTAAAAACAAATTAAACAAACTAAATATACAGTATTACATATCTCTGATGAAGCAGTTGCTTTCAATGAAATACAAAAAAAAAATCAAGTCGACATTTCGGTCACAAATCGGTGACCTTCTTCAGGACCTTTATTGATGCAAATTTCACTTTTTTATAATTAAAAAAAAGCATGTGTGATTTTATGAATTCTTACACCAAGATCAACAATTTGATTATTGATTCAATAATCCCAGATTGTGGTTTTGAAGAAGGAAACGTTCAGTCACCGAAACGTCAATTAAATTCCAAATTATATGTGAATGAATGTGATAAAATTGACAGTTTTTTTTTTTTTTTACTTTCTCTTACCCTATTAAATTTTGAAATTTTTAAACCTTTAGGTTTGCCAATTATTTGTAGTATAATTTTTCTAACCTTCCCGACATCTTGAACATCTTGAAGTTGTCTTAACTGAGAAAGAGTATGATGACGTAGGGCTTCATGCAGTGGCGTATCTCCATCCTTATCAGGGATATTTAGATTCGATCCTTCACGAACCAAAAGCTGAAAAAAAAAGTATTTCTTTTACATACACACACCACACAGACAGACCATGTCGCGAAAACCACTTTTTTGGATTCAGAGGACGTCAAAACGTGTATATCCATCAAAATCTCGACATCGAATTTTTGACATGAATCCAATACTTTCTCTCTATATATAGAGGTAAGAGAAAGGGGGCAGGGGGGCGAACGCCCCCCTGCCCCCCACCTGGATACGCTACTGCTAAAAGCGGCTACACATGTAACTGCAAACTTGACAAGCATGCACGTTCAATTTTTTTGTACAAGCAAACTGAAACGTCTGTAGAATTTTGCGCAAGCATTTTAATTGTGCAAGCCACTCGATTGAATTTTAATCATGCACAAGCATATTTGTCCAAGCAAAAAAATCTCCGCCATTTTCTTGAAATTTGATATTTTATTTAATATATTCATTTAAAATTTCAATTTAAATATTAATATTTATTGTGTGTGAGTATTTCTTGTTATCTTGGGGTAAATAACCTTCCGAGTTTTAGGTTAATTTTCGGCATAAGCTTGTGCCGAAGGGAATTTGTGCATGCTGGTACAAAATTCATGCTGCATGCTTGTTTCAATTTGCAGTTACGAGTGAGTTGGTCATTTGGGTTGCCTAATCTTCAGGCAATGAATCGCGCATCACGCACTCAACGTCATCATATTGAATTTGAATAATTATATTTTGAGAGGAAGGGAAAAATAAAGAATGGATGGATACCCTGACAATCTGCGTGTGTTGCCTTTCGACTGCAAGATGTAGAGCCGTTTGTAGATTGACGTTCTGCAGGTCCATGTCTGCTTTGCCCAAATGGACCAGGAGCTCTGCCACCTCCACGTGATTGTTCAAAGCTGCAAGATGCAGCGCTGTGTAGCCATCGTCCTTTTTCTCATCGACGATCCATGGACGAGGCAATTTCGAGAGGAGAATTCGCATCGCACTGAAAACAACAACAACAAATTCATTGTTTATTTTTGACTAATTTCATGTAATTTCTAAATAAAATTTTGATGCAGAGTCCAGGAAAAAATATCACTAAATCCCCAAATGGGGAGAAATTGAAATTTCAATTGGAAAGCATTGAATTCTCTCTCGTCTTTATAAAAATTAGAAGCCAATTAATTATAATTAAATAAATAATTAAAACTCTCAAATTGAAAATTCACGAAAATGTCAGTCCACCATATTTGAAAATAAGTAAGTCACGTGACCAGTGCGGCAAGGTCGCATAAAATAAAACGCGTTTCACGCTTTCACTTGCATTTTTTTTCTTCAATTTGCGATATTTTTTCACAAATCTCCCGCCCATTGTGTAATGGGCAAATTAATATAGTGGATTGGGGCGTTAAAAAAAATTCCAATGGGAAAAATAGGCCTATATTTTTTGTTTTTTTTTTTTTTTTTTTTAATTTTTAGGACAAGCCAGGGGGGCAATGGCCCCCTCCCCCTGGCTACGCCCATGCATTGTGTCCTAACTGATTTACCTTACTCATTGTAATATTATAAATAAAATACAACAGAACAATATACAGCAATATCATCAACATATAGATGTTAAATGCGATGTTGCCAGATCTATATTATGCCAAAAGTCATTTATTTATTATTTTTATAATTAAATTATTAATAAGTCACGACTAAATTATAATAATGCATTTATTTATGCATTCAAATTTTTAATTTTAATTAAAAAAAAAATCTCTCACAGGGTGGCCAACTTTATTAATAAAAATATCTAAAAATTACTTTTCCTATTAAAAAAAAAAGCAAACTATGAATTAGAGAGATTATAATAAAAAAAATATATATATTTTTAATGAAGATTCCCATATTTTTGTTGTATAATAATAATATTATGGAAGCTATATAAAATGTGCATAAATATAGAAAAAAAATTTTACGAGTAGCCTATTGGGGGTGTGAATTGAATTCCCCACCTGGCCATTAAAATACAAAAAAATACGTCGTCGTTTCCTTTGAGGAGTTTTAACGATAATTTTTATGGTTTGTAAAATGATATGTGGCCCTCCTATTTTAGGACAAGAAGAAGAGGTAGATATGGTGGAGGGGGAGAGGGAGGGGGATCTCGTTGAGTAAATACATCTGAAAGGCACATGTGCTATATATATATTTAGGCATAAAAGGGGATGGATGGACCCACTTGGTTTAGGTATATTAGAGAGGGAGAGTTTCTAACTCCTCTCTCTCTATCTCTATCTCTCTAAGTGGAGGTCGTCTTTAAAAAAAAAAAAAAATTTTTCTTATTCCCGTTGGCAATTTGAAGTTTGGATTTATAATAAAATTACCTTCATCAGAATAATTGAGATCGCAATAACAAAAAGGAGTGAAACAATTTTTTTTTCTTTTTATTCATTTCCACCCCTATCTTTTGGACCCGATCGGGACAGCTGGTGTGACTGACCGCACAGCACACAACTTTCGATCACCACAATGGTCTCTGATTCCAAAATGATTTGTTTGTGGGTGTGGAATGCAAAAATAAGTTTTTTTTAATAAAATCGACAAAAGAGTATTAATGTATAAAGGGCATGGGCGTAACTACAAAATTTGGCTGGGGAGGGGGAGGGCATGGAACCAGCCATCCTCCGGGGGAGCCTGGAAAGCCCCATATTTTCTCAATTTTTCTTGGAGCAGGGAGCTTTTTGGGGGCGATGAAGAGGTAAGTTAATTAAAGTTAAAATTAACTAAAACGCCAGATGTTTATTTTTTAATAATTATTTAATCTCTTGGCGATCGATTTCGTTATTTATAGCATCATCAGGCCAGCGTTATATATAATTGAAATCATGAAAAACTAGTCGACATATATAGTAGAAATTAAGAATTGTTTAAAGGTGATAGAGAGAAAAAAAACTAAAAATTATAACTGTTATATCCTTAAAAAATAAACTTCTGGCGTTTTAGTTAATTTTAACTTTAATTAACTTTCATCTTCATCATTTGCATGTCAGAAATGGAGAAATATATTCAACATAGAGTATTAATGTACTTTTTTTTCGATTTTTTTCAAAATCAGTTGCAATGATTTTGATTAAAATTCATAAATCAATTATATAGGCCTACTGTGGGTCAAAAAAACGTAATACTTTGTTCCTTCTAAAAAAGACCTATTTTAATCTATCTTAATGATACTGTAATATATTAAACATTTAATATGAAATATCTTATACATTTCTAAGTAAATTTAACACAAATCCAAAACATTTTAATTAGGATCCAACCGAAACCGAAACTTCCTATAAAAAATTCATATCATTATACCTTTTTTTTTTTTTTTTTTTTTGAAATTTTCCCCCCCCAAAATTCTTTTTACTTTCTCTTATTTTTTTAGGGAGACTAAATTATTTTTTCCGCAATTTTTTTCTCCCTCAAGTGCCAAATCATTTGACCTTTTTATTTATTTTTTTTGCATGCGAGTCTCATCCAATCTTTTCAGACTCAGGTTTCGGCTACTTTTTGGCCGAAACCAAGATTTTTGGCTGAAACAGTGACCGGAACCGAATGTTCGGTCGTTTCCTAATTTTAATAAATGATTACAATTTAAATAAAACAAAAACAAAAATCTGGTGTGACTGGCGCACAGCACACAACTTCTCTTACCTTCGGTAATCGAAAGTTGTTTTCTGTGCTTGTCACACCAGATTTTTTGTGTCGACATGTATTTAGTTTCCGACAGTATGGTACATTCGATTTTCAAGATGTAAAATTTATAAGTATGGCAAAATGTTTATATTTTGTTACCATGGCAACCATTTCTCCTATCTTTTCTATGGAGAACAAGAGTAAAGTGGTCTTCAGAAGATTTCAATCACAAAATGAGAATATACATTTGAAAGAGCACCTAAAAAATAATTGATTTTTTGAATTTAAAAAAATCGTTGGAGCAAATTTTGAGAAAATCGAAAAAAACTGAAAAATTGCATCAGTAAAGTACTAGTACTTTTTGGCCAATTTTGTTCAAAAGCTTCGTGTCACGTCCCATGGGGGTGCCTAACTTAAATATAAAATTTCAACCTCCTAGCTCTTTTCGTTCTTGAGATATTTTGTTCACAGACAGACAGACAGACACACAGACAGACACACAGACAGACAGACACACAGACAGACAGACCATGTCGCGAAAACCACTTTTTTGGATTCAGGAGACCTCAAAACGTGAAGATCCATCAAAATCTCGACATCGAATTTTTGACATGAAACCAATACTTTCTCTCTCTATATATTAACATATATATAGAGGTAAGAGAAAGTAAAAATGACCTTTATTAACGCCGTCTAAAATTTTAAAATAACCTTTCTATTTCAGTTTTTCTTGGACTGTGTTATTAGAAATTCTTACAAAAATATGTTCAAAATAGTGGCTGTGAGATGTATAGATGGATACTTATGGGCAGGAGCAGCCAATATACCTTGAATATATATGTGTAACATTTTGATGACGAAACAACGATGTATATGCCAAAGATAACACTGACTAACTTTGTGCAATTGTATTTCAATCGTAAGACCAATATCTCTTATTTTACAAAAATATTTTAATTTTTGCTTGATAATTGTGTATAATCAATTGTTTATATATATAATGTTAATGTTTTATGTATATTTCTAGTAAGGACTGAAGATGGTTCTTAAATAAAAGGAACCGAAACGTCTTCGGTGATTGAACCTGCATACAGAGTCTATTTATTGGCTGCTCCTGCCCATTATTGTCCATCTATTCTTACAAACACATATGTTTTAGAGAATAGACCTGAATATGTGAAGTTAAGAACCAGTCACATCAAATTTTCCGTCATTGTACTCTAAGGCCGCCCCGTTTAAGGTTTTTGATTATAGGTATAAGAAATTAGATAAGATTTCTTTTTTTTTTCACCCCCAATTCATTAATAGAAAATGTATCATAATAGAAGCCGGTGCTGCCTATCACCGCCTATCTCCTTTATATAACAACAACAACAAAGAAATGGGAATTTTAATCGAAACAAAGTGGAAACCGCATGCGAAGTTCCAAATAGAACCGCCCCCCACCCTCTGCTCTTGAAATAAACCAACTCGACCATGAAATGAATCCCCCCCTCTCTCTCAGAAATTTTATAGTCTACCGTCGACCTATAAAACAACTAAACTTCGATTAGATATTTAAATGTAACGACACTGACTTGGATTATTTTTTTTACGAGTAATTTGATTTGAATTCCTTTTTTTTTTATATTAATAGTGACAAAATACATTCAGGGGTGTTATTATCAAGTAAATTATAAAGACGGGGATAAAGTAGTCAGATTCAAATCCACCATCAAAATGAGAAGGCGAGGGATAAAGTAGTCAAGGAGAATTCAGGTTCAAATCCACTTCGTGGCAAAAATTATGGAGGAGGGAAACGGGAACTCACCCCAGTATATGGAGTAACCATTAATAATTGAAGAGATAAGGATTTTAACAAAAACCAAATTTTCAAAATCTATATAAAGTATAATCTCGGTCCATCTGTCTGTCTTCACGCTCAGCTTGACCAACTTCCCATTCCTCACATTCCTGATTTAAAATCAATATTTCCTTCATCTGCATTTATTTATAAAAATGATAATGTAAGACGTCATTTGCACATATATCAACGACAACTGGACGTCAATAGACGTCAAATGCGTCAACTTGTTAAAAAACAGGAAGTGCCAGGGAATTAAAAGGTATTTTCTCTTAACCAGTTTTTTATGCTGAATACGTATATGTAATTATTGTTTTTACTTTCTCTTACCTATGTATATATGTAATATATATATAGAAAGTATTGGATTCATGTCAAAAATTCGATGTCGAGATTTTGATGGATCTTCACGTTTTGAGGTCCCCTGAATCCAAAAAAGTGGTTTTCGCGACATGGTCTGTCTGTGGGGTGGGTGGGTGTGTGTGTGGGTGGGTGGGTGTGTGTGTGTTCAATTTTAAGCATGAAGGAATTGAGCTACGAGGTTGAAATTTTATATTTAAGTTAAACACCCCGCGGGACCGGAAAAATAAGCTTTTAATCAAAATCGGCCAAAGAGTACTAGTACTTTACTGATGTACTTTTTCAGTTTTTTTCGATTTTCTCAAAATTCGCTCCAACGATTTTGTTTAAAATTCAAAAATCAATTATTTTTTAGATGCTCTTTAAAATGTATATTCTCATTTTGCCATTGAAATTCTTCTGAAGCACCACTTTACTCTTGTATTTCATAGGGAAGATAGTAGAAATGGTTGCCATGGTAACAAAATATAAATATTTTCCCGTACTTATAAATTTTACATCTGAATTCAAATGTTCCGTACTGTCGGGAACTAAATATCATGTCGACACAAAAAATCTGGTGTGACAAGCACAGTACACAACTTTCGATTACCGAAGGTAAGAGAAAGTTGTGTGCTGTGCGCCAGTCACACCAGATTTTTCTATGTCCTTTAAAAAAAAAAAAAAAACATTCACACTTTTTTCTCATTCACACAGTCTTTTCTGCAACTTAGGCCATTTAAGACTTTGACGATAACCGTTATAATATATTATGGGGTCCAGGCATTTCTATTTAAGTCATTTGGTATCCAAATGGCTTAAATAAAATCATCGGACTGCCTGGGGTCCGAACCCGCGACGTTCGGTATACGAAGGTTAGGCACGCTACCAACTACTCCAAGCCCCGTGGGCTATGCCCTCTTGATTTAGTTTAGATACAACTTCAGCTTGCTGGATAATTGTCCGAAATTAGCAGGTTTTCGTGTATTCTGCATTTGATGATGAATTTGTGGGTTAATTTATTCAGGTGTTCTTTGAACAAATGAATTTGTTTATATTTATATGTTTTTTAATAACACGTGTATGATTTTGTTTTGATTTTTCTTTCCAAAATTAACGAAAAATGTCGTTTTTTTTTTCCTGTGATTATTTCAAAAACTATTCAGGGACTATTTCGGGAAAATATCAAAGAATAAAAACTTTTTAAAATTGAGTATTTTATCATAAAATTTGAAAATTTCAAAATTTTTGAAAAAACTTATTAGGAAAAGTACTACTTCCAAGTGACGTATTTACTCCAAAAGTTGATAGAAGTCTACAATTTTAGTGTAAAGAGCATATACCAAATTTCATCGATCTAGCTGCTTTGGTTTTTAAGCAATCGTGTTCACACACACACACCCAGACATAATTCCAAAAGAATATTCGAAAAAGTTTTGGGGGAAGTCATTCCCCATTTTTAATTAAAATATAATTTTACTCTATATCTCTCAAACTAGAGCTGATGGGTCGAAACTGATGGTATTGTTGGAATCAGCGCTACCCATAAAACAAGGAACAGCTTCAAATACCCCGACACCAAAATCACTGTTGGGCCTTTTCCTACCGGGATCCCCGAATTTCTATATCACATTCAAAACAGAAGCTTCAACCTATTGTATAATTTTCAACATGTTTTGAAATGATAATAATAATAATAATAACTAGCACATTTTTAAAGAGAAGGGTTATCTCTGAGTTGGCTGCTCCTAAGGAGAAAATCGGCAGAGCATCATTCTATTTATATATAGATGAAGATGAGGAGGAGGGGGGAGGGGGAGATACACGGTGGTGTGTGTGTGTGTGAGCTACGCAAAGAGAAGCCCCCATTAATAGCAACATTTTATTTATATAGACTGAGACGAGCTCGACGCTAAAAATGTTTGAACCTGATGCCAACCAATGAGTAACGCAACATCCAAAAATCATGAGGAGAGAGAGAGATGGAGGGAGATAACTCTACAATGGCGTTGTTTGCTGATGGACAACAAACACAAAATCATCATGACTTTGTTGTCGCCTCCATGCCAGGAATTTTTTTGCGACCGAAAATTATGTAATTAAAATTTTACTTTTTGGGCTCTGATGTTCGTATTATGAATGAATTTTATTTTTTTTTATACAAAATAGAACAAATCAAAAACTTCACTGTCCAGGGGATAGGAAATTAAATTTTATTAGAAACAAAAAATCTTGTGTGATAGCACATCACGTTACTATTGATAAAATTAAGAGAAAGTGGTCTGTTTCTTTAAAGTTACACCAGGTTTTCATTACTCGATCGGCTTGGTTGTAAAGGGACCGGATAGGCTGGAGATCCCGGGTTAGACTACCGAGTTCAAACTATTTTATGAATTTATTATTAAAAAAATAATTTCGGATAGTTTTTTTTTTTTTTTTTTAAACATTCACACTTTTTTCTCATTCACACTCGCATGCACCCTCACATTCATACAGTCTTTTCGGCAACCCAAGCAGTGATCAAGAATAAATTTGACGTAGAAGGCGAGCAAGGGGGTCCAGGGGCGCAGCCCCTGCAAGTGGATATCGTCTTTGGGACATCTTGAGTATTTGTGATGCTGGGTAGGCAGCCAGGATTAGAAATAAAACAATTTTATTTCAATCTGCTCGTCGACGTTTCGGGTGCTAATCGCCCTGCTCAGTCCTGAGGAAGCGGGCGATTAGCATGCGAAACGTCAACGAGCAGATTGAAATAAAATTGCTTTATTTCTAATCTTGGCTACCTACAGCATCAATAATATACACAATCTCCAGGCAAAGAAAATATATCTTGAGTATTAGGGGCCATTCATTAATTATGTAAGGACAATTTTAGTCATTTTTGACCCCCCCTACCCCCATGTAAGTATACATAAGATTTCTCGAACCCCCCTACGTAAGACTTTATCTCGTTCTTCTAAATAATAAAATGTTAGAAAAGGATCAGTTCCACTAAAACTTACAGTTTAACTTAAATCAATAATTAATATAAAATAAAGGAAACTATTGGGAATCCAAAATGAAATTAGATTCTTTGTATTGAATTTTGATTCAAAAAGTATTACGTAAGAATAAGTTTTACGACCCTCCCCCCTACATAAGAACATGTAGAGATTTTCTTAACCCCCCCACCCCTCAAGAACCTTAAGTAATTAAAGAATGACCTCTTAGTACTTTACTGGTATACTTTTTATTCCAATTTTCTTAATAATTACGTAGCTCTGATTTATTTTAAATTTTAAGTACCAATGCGAAATTAAGCTAGCTTTTGTCTTTGAGGTACTCCGATATTTTCTGAGATGTAATACTTTTTTTACTTTTTTCTTATTTTATAAAAAAAAAAAAAAACTCCGAGCTCCAGCTCGGTCATCCCGGCACTATATATAAATAACGGTTATCGTATAAAGTCTTATATGGCCTAAGTTGTCGAAAAGAGTGTATGCAGTGTGTGTGTGTGTGTGTGTGTGAATGGAAAAAGTGTGTTTTTTTTAACATTGTATTATTGAGTAAGAATCCAAAAACCTAGTATAAGTTTAGGCCTTTCGGCGACTAGAAGTGGGAGTAGAAAAGATAATAATTATTTTTTACCCCCTCTCCAAGCAAAACCGGATAATTATACAGGGGCGTATATAAGGGGGGGCGAGGGGGCCCGCCCCCCCCCCGAAATTTCCCAAACACATATACATATATAGGGATATACAGACATCAGCGCAACAAATTTTCCCGCAGGATGGAAAACTTTGTTCCGCAAAAGAAAAAATGTTCCGCAAAAAATTTCGTGTGAAAAAAATTTAGTTTCTTAAAAAAAAATTTTCCGCAGAAAAATTTTTGAGTTCGGGCCCCCCCCCCGAAAAAAATTTCTATATACGCCCCTGTAATTATATCATGCCAAAACTCGATTGGAAAAAAAATTCGCTGAAGTTATAAAATAGTTCCTTCGATTTTTTACTTTCTCTTACCTCTATATATGTGAATATATAGAGAGAGAAAGTATTGGATTCATGTCAAAAATTCGATGTCGAAATTTTGACGGATATACACGTTTTGAGGTCCCCTGAGTCCAAAAAAGTGGTTTTCGCGACATGGTCTGTCTGTGTGTCTGTGAACTAAATATCTCAAGAACGGAAAGAGCTAGTAGATTGAAATTTTATATTTAAGTTAGGCACCCCCATGGGACGTGACACGAAGCTTTTGAACAAAATCAACCAAAGAGTACTAGTACTTTACTGATGCAATTTTTCAGTTTTTTTCGATTTTCTCAAAATTCGCTCTAACGATTTTAATTAAAATTCATAAATCAACTATTTTTTAGATGCTGTTTATAATGTATATTTTCATTTTGCCATTGAAATCTTCTGAAGACCACTTTACTCTTGTATTTCATAGGAAAGATAGGAGAAATGGTTGCCATGGTTACAGAATATAAATATTTTTCAATACTTATAAATTTTACATCTTGAAATTCGAATGTATCGTAGTATCAGAAACTAAATATGTAGACACAAAAAAGCTGGTGTGATAAGCACAGAACACAAGTTTCGAAGTTGTGTGCTGTGCGCCAGTCACACCAGATTTTTTGTGATTAGAGTAGGTAAATATAATATGTTAGAATGAGAGATTAATTCCGTCTTCCTCTCCTCTCTAAGGTTATAATTTCTCATTAGGGCTGGAGAACCCTCTAAGGCGTTGCCCTTAATCTATATTCCTAATAAATCATTAGACTTGTTTACTAATCGACTAATTAGTCTAATCCCTTAAGGAGGTTAGATCAAATGAATTTCGCTCTCTTGACATGACGAGAATGACAACGTTAAAATTAATTTCGTTTACTTTTTCTAAGAAGGAGATGGGAATAAAAAAAAATTACTCTAATATTTTGCTTGAAATAAACTATGGTTATTTTTCAAAATTTTAATCTCATATTTGGATGCTTTATACACAATAGAGAATCCTAAATAAACACAAAATATCATAAGAATTGGAAAAAATTTTTTAAAATGTGTAAAAAGTTAAGGGGACCCCCTTTTAAATCGAAATCAACGGCAAATCCCCATATGGGGATTTAACATTGACTCTATGTAAGGAAGAGCCGGAAAATGAATTTGAAAATTCTGAAATACATCAGTATAGTACAGTATACTTCAAAATATTTTCACGAAAAATTTTATTGATATACTTTTTAGAGAGCATCTAAAAAATAGCTGATTTACCGTACAAATCGTTAGAGGGAATTTTAAGAGAATCAAAAAAACTGAAAAAGTACATTAATAAAGTACTAGTAGGGGGGGCTAGTTGACACACTTTTTATTTATGATTTTTTTTGGGAGTGTATCAAGATTTTTTCGTAAGTAAATATACCATAAAAGTAAAATACTTTAGTGTCTTATCTACCTTTGTATATTTTTTATTTTACGTTATCATTGATAGTTTAGCTAGTATATTTTTTTTTTTGTAAATTTTTGAAAGTATGTCAACTTGCCCCTAATATGGGGTAAGTTGACAGAGTACCTGGGGTAAGTTGACACTATATGATTATATGAGGAAAACAGCACATAGACTAATTCAAAACACTGTTTGTTTATAAACATGTATATTCATAAATTTGTTTGTTGAGACACTGTTGCTTCAACTTTACCATACATAGGTAAAAAGAAAATAAAAAATTTGTATTAAAGTTATATACTGCACAATTCACAACTTTCAATTACGGAAGTTGTATGGACTGCGCTCTTAATCACACCATAGATTTTTTTTTTTAAATATTTGAGGAGAAACAAAATGAGAAAAAATTGATTAATCGCGATTTTTTTAAAATAGTCAATTAGAGTTTTTCTTTCTGCACAAATTGAGATCAAATTTAGTCTGATCTGATTAGGCATTCGGAATCTACAAGGGTTTAAACCTTCAAATAAGAATTTCCCGCCGAGCGCTCTCTTTAAAATGAAATAATAGGAAAAAAATAAATGAGGAAATCTTTAGCTGAAGAATCATGCTTTCTAACCGTACATTCCAAATAATTATACCTCTTAAGACATAGGGGTTATTCGATCCGATAACGAGCAATTTTTCATACGCTTTGATCCAACTTTTTCGTGCATGCCTTCTACCTGTATTGTAAGAGGTTGTCACGTCAAAAGGAATCGGCAATATTCTTTTATTAAGTGTCAGAGTTAAAACAATCCAGGTTCAAATCCACTTTAGGGTGGTGAGAAGAAAACCCACCTCAGTATACACCCATGGAAGTTATTCAACACAGAGAGAAGGGAGTGCAAAAAAATAATTGAATTGTTGAGAAGGTTACTGCTCTAGATTATATAAATATTTTCGCTTCACCTTGGCCAAGGCAGTCGGGACATAAATTTCTCTTCTTGGCTTATTGCTTTCAAACAAAATCCTTTTGTTTATATAAATAAATCATTTAATAAAGAGAGAGAGAATTTTTTTTTTTTTTATTTTACCCGTTTACATACATACATTTATAAAATTAATGTTAGCAAAGAGTAATTTCAAATACAAAGAATTACTCTTTTAATTAACATACAGTATATTAAATAAAGCTGGATTTATTTAACGTCCTTTGAAGACGAAAATGCTGCACTTACATTAACGAAACAAAAAAAAAAGGATTTTTGATGCTCTTTTGATCGAGTTTTTTTTTTTTTTAATATTTTAAAAGATCATTTAGAGAATCTATTTGGAAAATATTGGAGTGTAGCTGTGCTATTTATTTGGTAGATGTATTTATTAATACTGTAGTAAAGGATCAAAAGAAAATCTTGAATGTTTTCTAGCATTACAAACTTATAAAGAGGTTTTTAATGCGATTGGAGTTAAGCTTAGGACATTTCCTATTTTACTCTCTCACTAATATTATTTTCGTAATAAATTCCCCGTAAGGAATCCGAAAATATATTTTAATGTGAATTAGGTTGAATGCCTAGTATAGAAGATTGGAGTCAGAAAGAATTAGGGATGGAACGATACCACTGAGGTATACGATACCGTATCGGTCGCTAAGTATCGATACCAACTCGGTATCGATTGAAAAGTACTTTTATCGGTCAATTTTTTTGCTCAATTAAAGATCAGCAAAAGGAGCAGTAGGTACAGATATTATATTCATTGATATAATAAAAAAAACAATTAGTATACAGTAGCATATCGAACAAAAAAAAAAAAACAATTGCAACTAAAAAAAAAATTCAGTTTTCGAAATACTTTGTTCCAGATCACAACACCCAGACGTGCCGAGGAGGGTCAGAGTGGCAATCCTCGATGGCCAGTAGGCGGGGAGACAAATAAAAATGTTCTATCATCACAAGGGCGGATACAAGGGGGGGCAAGGAGGCAATTACCCCCCCCGGAGATTAAAAATACCTTTTTTCCGCAAAAAAATTTATTTTTAACGTAAAATTTTAAAAATTAAGACTTAAAAATTCGATTTGTATTTATCAGGTTCCGCAAAAGAGTGAAATTTTCCGCGAACGGCACATGAAAAAATTTTAGGTTCCACGGATGGAAAAAATTTTCGCTCTCTAAAAAAAAGGTAAAATATTTTTACGGACGGGAAAAATTTTTGGTTCCGTAAAATCAAAATTTTGGTTCCGCGAAAAACAAAATTTTTTCGTAGAAAAATTTTTGAGAACAGGCCCCCCCCTCCCGAAAAAATTTCTATATACGCCCCTGGTGCTGTGCGACGAGTCACACCAGATTCCCCCCCCCGAGAAACACCTCTGAATCCGCCCTTGGATCATCATGGCATGAATTGTATTGTATAATCAAGTGTGAGTAAATAAAATAACTTAAATATGATAAATAAAACAGCAAATATATTTCAGCCGGCCTAAAAAGTCGAAATATGGTAGACTATAAGGCGTTCCTAATAATTATTTTTATTGAAAGCCCCTGTTTAGGGTGATCCCAAAAGCAGAGTGCGTAGATTCAGTTGCCTACTCTACAGGGGCAATCACCTTATTGCTCTAATAAACTTTATGAATGAATTCAACAGCAAATATAATTTTCTATTGATTAAGACAAAAACTTGAGAAATTAACTTAAGTCAAACATTCGATGTCCGAAATTTTGATGGAAATAGATGTTTTGAGATTCCCTGAGTGAAAAAAGTGAGTCCCGCAAAAATTGGTCTATGTGGATATTTTTAAGCAAGAAGGAAATGA